>CM021100.1:14314319-14362661 GCA_007115665.2 Sequoiadendron giganteum
CTCTCTCTCTCTCTCTCTCTCTCTCTCTCTCTCTCTCTCTCTCTCTCTCTCTCTCTCTCTCTCTCTCTCTCTCTCTCTCCTCTCCATACCTATGTCCTTATCCATATCCATCTTCACCTCCATATCTATCTATATCTCCTTACCCCATCTCTTTTGTGCACTCTTCCCCTCTCTATCTCTCCCTCTTTCTATCCCTATCTCCCCCTCTCTCTCCCTGTTGCAAACATGGCATGACTCTTTTAGTAATGAAGCCTAATTATCTTTCCAATTTAGAGGTTTCATGTTTGGATCCCTATAAGTGGATGCATACTTAATTTGAAGCTGTCAATTCTCCATTCAGACCTTTGTTTGACAAAAAAAATCATTTTCTAAACGGCCTATCAATTGACCTCACATACTATACAAATGTATGCAAAAAAATACCAAATTTTTTCCTAATTGACCGTCCACACTTTTTGGCATACCTATTACACACCAAGGTGTGATTTCTAGTATCTATATGCTTTTCATAGTGGAAACAGTTTGGTGAAACATTGTGAGAGAACCTACCTCTATGAATTTCAAGCTAGTGTTGGATGTGAAATTTTATTCTACTCCTTAATGAGAAGATAAATATTGTTTCTCTCATTTTTGAAAAAAATAATATAATAGATTAGTTTAAAAAGATTAGAATGAAATGTTTTTCTTATCATTCAAAAATAATAAATAAATTAAAAATATTAATTCAAATAATATTTTTAAATTAATAAATTAATTAAAACTAAAAATTTAACTTAATTCAATTATTTATATCAAATGATAAATATATATTGTAGAGAAAAGTATAGGCTCCATAATTAAAATTTGTTACAATTCTATAAAGAAATTAATTTGTTAATATCAATATTCTCATAATGTTAAAACCGGGAAAAAGTACATGTTCTTGTGGAATAAAACATACAACGGCTATCAAAGGGGAGGAATAAAACATTTAAAAGGAGTTATAAAATACAAAGAAAAACAACTAGAACACAAATAGTGAGAAAAGCAACGCTTTTTTTTCAAGTGATAAAAATCTAAAGAAAAGATAGGTAGAAAAATAAGTTTGATTCAAAATTTACACAGATCAAACTTGATATTAATATCAAGAGGCTTATTTTTTATATTTTTATATTTCTTCAAAAATTTGAAGACAATGATTTATAGTAATGGATTGTATTATAAAATTTATATTTAAGTTGAGGTTCGGTTCAATTTTGATAGGGATTTTATTTTTTGAATTCAAAGAAAATATTTATCTAATTAATAAAATGGAGTCTATTTAATTTATTATATATCATTTTTAAAAATAAATATTTATTTAGGATTTTTCAATCCAATCCTTATCAAATATTTATTTTCTTCAAATCAAATATCATTTTTTGAAAATTAATTATATTTCTGTGTGCAAATTTATATCATAAAACCTTGACAATATGTCAAGGAAACATCCAAAGGCAAAGTATCTATATTCTTATTGCTCAAAATAATAATTACAATCTTCACACAAGTGATGATATTATAATTGCTTTGCCTTCAAGGAAATAAAATATATAATATCTTTAAGATAACAAAGCCTGTCAAACTTAGAAACCAAAAAATAGATTTTTCCATTAAAGAAATTATGAATTGTCTCTTAAAGAAAAATTAGTTTTTTATAAAATTAGATAACATTTGTTTTATACTTTTAATTTGTTGTCATTATCCAACAATCTCTAGCTTGACTAAAATTTACTTGATATTTGTTAATACCCGTTCATCACTTTTTTTGTGGGTCAAGAGAAGTGAAACTCCACCTTAGCTTTGTTAATAGTAATGATAAATATATCTACACAATTTTATTGTGTATGAACTTTCTTAAGAGTTATTCCATCTCGATCAATAACTTGTCTTATAAAATGGTATTTAATTTCACTATTCTTGGTCCTATTGTGATCTCGATCAATAACTTATCTTATAAAATGGTATTTAATTTCACTATGCTTGGTCCTATTGTGATAAGCTATAGTTTTAGTCAAATTGCCTCTTTACATGCATGTGAGATAGCCATATACTCTGCCTTAGTAGTAGATAAATAAATTTCTCCTGAAAGTTGTGACATCCAAAAAATAAGTCCTCCTACAAAAGTAAAGACATAACTTGAAGTAGATCTCCTTTTGTTCAAATGCAAAATCTAAATCAATATAACCACAAACTAAATTATTGCAACCATTCTAGGTGATACAATAATAATTTGTGCCTCTAAGCTACCGAAGCATCCATTTCACTATTGCTCAATTCTCTTTACTTGGATTTTTCAGCTATCTACTGACAACACCAATTGCATGTGAATTATTTTCTTGTACATATCATTGTCTACATTAAACTTCCTATTGTATTAGCATACAATACATGGGACATAATGTTTTTCTTCTATATTACTAGGATATAAACTTGAATTAATCTTAAAATTAGAAGCTAAGGTATATTTAGTGGTTTCACATTATTCATATCATATATTATAAAGATATTCTCTATATATTGTTGTTGTAATAAACTAAGCTTACCATGTTCCCTATCTCTTTTTATTTCTATATCCAAAATTTATTTTGTTGCTCCTAGATCCTTCATATCAAATTTCCTATCCAATCAAGCCTTTAAATTACTAATTTCAATCATGATTTTTCTTGATACACGCATATTATAACCATAAACACCAAGATAATGAATAAAAAAATCAAACTTTTAAAATAAACACAATTTTCATACTCACTTCTTGTAAGTTTTCTTCCCACCATGAAGGAATAAAAAATTCTTATACCATAGCTTCTGTGACTACTTTAGGCCATACAATGGCTTCTTGAGTTTGTAAACAATTTTTTTTTGTGATATGAAACAAACCCTTCTTGTTGTTACATATATATCTCCTCATTCAAATCTCCATGTAAAAATATTATTTTAACATCTAGCTGATCTCTAACCCAAGATCAAGTAATACAACTAGTGCTAATACAACACGAATATAAACAATCTTAACAACTAGAGAAAAAATTTCATGAAAATCAATACTTTCCTTTTGAGAATACCCTTTTTTTATCACTCTTTCTTTGTAACTTTCAACTTTATCATGAACAACCTTCTTAAATTAATAGACTCATTTTCAACCAACAACTTTCCTACCATTTCAGAGTTCTACCAAGTCCCATTTTTTATTCTTCTCCAAGGAAATCATTTCTTCTTTTGTTGTTATTTTTTATTTAGCATTTTCAATACCATCCATTTATTCTTGATAAAAACTTGGTTCTCCATCATTAAAAATCAAACCAAAAATGAAACATAATCATCATACCTTGTAGGAGGATTTCTGAACCATGTAGACCTCCTTAGATATGGTTGTGCTATTTCCATATTTTCTTATATATTTTTTGCATCCTCATCTTCATCTTCAAAAGCTTAATCCTTAGAAGCTTCTTTTTTTTTTTGGATATTTTATATAGATGCATGAGTTTCCGAGTGATTTTTTTGATATTGTGATACTTGTTCCTATTTCATATAAACTTCTACTATATAATTTTATGAGAGAAAATGCACAAAAAATACATCTCTACTAATGATGATTTTGTGGGTGGTAGGATCCCATAATATGTATCCCTCAACTCCATCACCATAGCCAACAAACATATATTTCTTGGACTTGGATTTAGGGTCTAATATAGAATGTTTATCTTTAGAAATAAGAGCGTATTCATCACAACCAAATAATTTCAATTTTGAATAATCACAAGAATGACTTATTCATACCTCTTTAGGAATATTGCAATCTATTGCAACTAGTGGTAACCGATTTATGAGATAGCATTTTGTATTGATTTCTTCTTCCCACAAATCTTGCTCCAACTTGGAATTACTAAGCATGATCCTTGCTCTTTCTAGAAGAGTCATGTTCATGCACTCAATGACATCATTTTCTTAAGGAGTGTAAACTATGGTTTTATACCTTGAAGATCCCAGCTTCATTACAATAATTTTCAATATTCAAAGATGTGAATTCACCTCCATTATCTACTTTTAAACACTTGATTGATTTGATAATACTCTTTTCAGCCAAAACTCTAAACTACTTAAATATACTAAACAAATGAGCTTAACTTTTAAGAATATAGACTCATACCTTTCCAGAGTAATTATTTATAAATTCCAAAATATATGATGATCCTCAAAAGGAAACTATAGGGACTTGGCCCCCAACATCTCAATGAATGTAGTGTAGAACACCTTTACTTGTATAGCTAGTTATTTTAAACTTCTATCTACATTGCTTCACAAAGATACAATGCTTGCAAAAATTTAAATTTAAATATTTTATGTCTAGAAGTAACATAGTTTATCAATTCTTTTATCCCTTTCATTCTCATATGACCTAATTATTGATATCATAAATGAGTAGATTCCTTTGATTCTTTAGATACCACTACTAATTCATTTATGTCAATACTCCCTTGTAGCTTGTAAAGGTTTAAAATATTTGTAGCCTTCATAACCACCAAGATGCCCTTAGACACTTTGAATACTCCACCTTGACAAGTAAACTTTTAACCTCTAGAATCCAAAAATCCTAAAGAAATTAATTTTTTTTGAGGTTTGGTACATGTCTCACCTTTGTTAATTTATTTACAAAACCATGAAACATTTTAATCTTAATTCTCCCAATCCCAATAGTCTTACAAGAAAAACTATCTCCCATAAGAACAACACCACCATCAAAATATTGGTAAGTAGAAAACCAACTCCTATGTGGAAACATGTGATTAGAAGCACCAGAATCTAGCAATAATTCCTCATGATATTGTAAGATATAACAAATAGATAGTACTTAACCAACCATATGTGAACTTATCTCAACCAGATTTCTTCCTTTTTGTAACTTCATCATTATCCATTTTCCTCTTCTAAAAATATTTCTCGAGATGGCCTATTTTATTGTAGTACCAAGATTTTCCCTTAGCTTTTCTTCCTTTTGACTTAGATATAGATGTACCTCTCAAATCCCCCCCTCTCTTTATAGATCAACACATAGCCACCATTGCTTTTGGTTGGTAGGTTTATATATTATATTTTCTTTGCACCTCTTTAAAGACACAAAGATCCTACAAAATAATCAAATTCAAGGGTTTCAATTATGCTAAAGGTAATGGAGGTGACTAAGTGATTCTAGGATTCGAGTAATGAACATAATAATGTAAAATCATTGTCTTCATCTTTGATTTTTATACCCATGCTAGCTAATTGGCATATAAGAGTATTAAAAATATTTAAATGATCAACAATTTTTGTACTTTCCTTCATTCATAAACTATACAACTTCCTTTCTAAGTAGATTTGAGTTTTCAAGGATTTTTCATGCAAAGACTCTCCATTCTACTCCATAAGCCTATGGTTGTTTCCTCTTTGTCATTATTTAAAATAAAATCATCTACAAAATACAACTGAATTGTACTAATAGCTCTTGTATTTAGATCCTTCTTGTCCTCATCAATAATATTCATAGGCTTCATTGAAAGTCCTATCATTGTCTTATGTAATCCTTGTTGTAGTAAAAAATCATGCACTTGAGTTTCCATAGCTCAAATTTACTCTTCCCATTAAATTCCTCCACCTCAAACCTTGTATTTGAAACCTTCATCATTCGATGCTAAAAAAAACACTAAACCCTAACACAATCAATACAAAAAATCATTACTCTGATCCTAGTTTTTGTGAAAGTAGAAACATAAATCCACAAAATTAAATAATATTGTAGCACAAATTAGTTGTGAAGAAATCTCAAAGAAAATAAAATAGAATAATATAAAAGATTCAAATTTACATGGTAAAACATTGATAATATTTCAAGGAAACATCTATGGGAAAAGTATCTATATTCTTATTGCTCATAGGAATAATAAAAACCTTCACACAACTGTTGTTATTACAACTACTTTGCCTTCAAGGAAATATATATAAATAATATCTTCAACATAACAATCATCGTCAAACTTAGAAAAAACTAGATTTTTCCTTTTAAGGAAATTATGGATTATCTCTTAAAGAAAAAGTAGTTTTTTTGTAAGATAAGATAAGATTTTTTTTGTTCTTTTAATTGTTGTCATTATCCAACAATTAGAATACTAGACTATAGAAGGAAAGAAACAACATTAAAACATAATTTTGTTATGAATTATTATAACAATCCTAGTTATGTTGGAGTGTATATTCCAACACCCCCTCTTAATGCTACAACATTAATTAAGAAACAACATAAAAAAACAATAGGAAATACTTTATGTATAAGTTGTTGTTTTTCTTTAAAAATAATTCTCAGACCAATAAGACTTCTTCAAGCTGCTCCCAATTACATGTATAGCCACTTAGCTATAATCAAAGTTCTCAACATTATTGGAAACCATTTTCATATAAAGTATCTCATCACCCTTTTAAAGGATTGTTATTGAACTTAAAGATTTTGGATCTCCCTCTATACTATTGAACACCAATCTTCACATGTGTTTCTTGTAATCACAATAAGGTATAGTTTTTTTATCCACAAGCCCCTTGGACTATTAAGCATCTAACTATTCTCTATTGCATCCCTCCTTGTCTTCAAAGTGTTGGCCTCTTCAAAATAGAACACCTTCCTCATCTTCAATGAATTGATCATCACTATTATCTAGTGGTTCTTCAACAATAGCTATATTTATTGATTCTTTCAACTTTCCCTTTGAGAGGATTACAAGCATACATTTTATAATTAACTGTTGTATGAACTATTTTTTACAATAGTAACATTCAATCTCACTCTTACCTAACGTTCTCTTTCCCATCCTTTTCTTTGAGTATTATGCAAGCTCTTGTTGAGTATCTCCTCTTGAATCTCTTCTATTTTCTCTCTTTTCTTCACGTAAGAGCACTGAAATCATGTATATGATTGGGAGTAAAAATAATGTTGTTACATTTTGAAGGTAGACTATTTAACAATATAGCTTTAAAATCCTCTTTATTTACTACAACACCAATGTTTGGTAGTCTTTTAATGAGAGATCTCAAACTATTTATGTTGTTAGACATAGTAATTTCATCAGACATCCTGGATCTAAATAACTGTAGCTTCATACAGAACATTGCATTTGTTGGTTTTGCTCCAAGCTACTTATCTAATTCATCCCAAATTTCTTTAGTTGATTTTTTCAATTCAATATGATGTAATTTTGAATCTGAAAGAGCAAGGCCTACAATGGACTTGTCTTTTTCATCTCTTCTTTCCCAAGCAATCTTTCTTTAACCATTTGTAGGTACTACTTTTGTACAATTCACTATACTCCATAAATTTTTGTTCATCAATTACATTTTCACTTTTCATGTGTGAAAATTATGAGCATTAAACTTTTCTAAAAATACTTTTATTTTTAGAAATTTTTCTAAAAAATAAAATAAAATTGTATTTAAAAAAATACTGTATGAATGTTTTACGGAAGGAGGACTCACAATAGCAGTAGGAGCGTTAGAAACCTTCTCAACCACTTTCTAGATCTAAGAATCTTACAAACGGCACATGGAGTAACTCGTAGTCGTGGCTTCCCACTTCCAAATTAGAATGCTAGACTTAAAAAAAATAACAAGAGTAAAATCACTGAAGACAGAACAACAAAAGACTTCAATATATTATTCATAAACATATTACAAATATATATAGCTGCTGAAAATTCAATGATTTTCTAATAAAATAGTTAATTCAATTGACAACAAACTAAAAGCGGTTGGTAGCAAACTGAAGTTGTAAACAAACTGAACACCTCCCCAACTGTTATTGACGTCTATTTGAAGTTTAATGACTCAGATTCTGTTACTGGAGCCTATATTCCAACACCCACACGACACAAGTGTTTAATATAATAAAATAATTTGTAGAAGTTGCAGCCTATCTTATTAAATTTATAACTTGAATCTCTATAGACATCAATACTTGGCAATTTGAACTTGAAAGCTTTTGCTAAACTCCATTGCATAGGTTTTTTCCTGTCTACCGAGAAGATGATTTAAAACTTAAGAAGCAGACAAACCATGCGAGGCTAGACATAGTCTCAGGTGTACGACATGAACAATTTAAACCAGACCGCAATAAAGGTGGACATGAAGCTAAATTATGATGAGGGAAATTAATACAGATAAACAGTGAAAAGACAAAGAGGCATGAAACAAAACCATTGCTGAAATCATTGCAGAAACTTAGCTGCATTCGATGTCTTGTTAAATTAGCCTAGGTTCTTGTTCCATGTTCATTCTTTTCAGAAGACAAAAAAAACTTAAGGTTACGATTCTGAATTGAATGGTCAAAGGCGAAATCCCTATGCTCAGACTCAAAATGGCTGTCTCTGCTCAGATGCTAGATACTTATATGCAGATGCTAAATACCTATTTAAATCTGCATTCTTACTTGAAATCCCAACAAACATGAAAGCTACAATGCAAAACAGAATGGTAGTGATCAATAAAAACATAAAAGATTTGTTGGATTAATCGTCAACATCTTCTTTCAGATTGGAGACAAGGATTAATCGTTTCGGTGGATCCGTTTATTTCTAATGTTTATATCAGGTGTTAGCAGATCAATCTTTTGACACAATGGCAAATGTATTCCAACAAATGGTATCAAAGCTAACTCATGGGTATCCCCCTCGGGTGACAGGGGATTGTTGGACTAATCATCAGCATCTGCCTTCGGATTTGAAACATGGACTAGCCACCTCCCGTGGAGCCGCTTAGCTCTAGCTTGTATCGGACATTAACAGATCGATTTTTTGACACAACGACAAACATGTTCCAACAAAATTTAGATTCATGCTGTTTTAAATAAAATAAAAATCATTTCCACTTATGTGTTTTTTGTTTTCTTAATTGATTGCTGATGTGTTTTGCTTTTATGAATATAAAATTTCCTAACATCTTTAATTTCCAATTGTGCAGCCTGACATAACAGCTCCAGGTGTGAACATTTTGGCAGCATGGCCTCCAGTGGTTCCACCTTCAAATATAGTGGTGGACAAACGTTCTGTGGACTACAATTTCTTATCAGGAACATCCATGTCATGCCCTCATGTCTCTGGAATTGTTGCTCTACTCAAGTCAATTCATCCAGAATGGAGTCCTGCAGCCATCAGATCTGCCATCATGACAACCGGTACGTTACGTTACCCATTTATTATAGAATTAAAAGTTCTTGTTTCAACCCTATAACAAGCCTTTTCTAAAACCATAGATAGGTGTCCCCTGACCTTCAAAAGTTTTAGTTGTATAGAAGCAAAAGTATTTCAATCCCATTACTTAACCCTATAAGTATTATTTGGGGCAATAAATACTTACTCAAAGTGGGTAACTTAAGTACACTACGCTAAAGAAAATCCTTACTCTGAACAATGACAATATTATTATATACTATTATAATGCACGCGCTTAATCCTGATAAGCATTATCTAAATCCTGTTATTTGCAGCATATGTCACAGATACATATTTTGATATGATTAAAGATGGAGGATCTGGAAAACCAGCAAACCCATTTGATTTTGGGGCAGGGCATGTAAATCCCGTACAAGCTATGAATCCAGGATTGATATACGATGCAGGACCAGAAGATTATATAGTGTTTCTCTGCAGTCTTGGCTACTCTGAGAATCAGATCAGGGCCATAGTTTCTTCAGCTGAATTAAATATCACCTGCCCTGGAAAAAGTTCTGCTAGTAATCTTAATTATCCTTCTATTACTGTGTCGAATCTGGAATCCACTACCACAATTAAAAGGACCGTAACCAACGTTGGCCAAGATGATCGTGTAACTGTATATAAATCTGTTGTCTCGTCCCCACCTGGCGTGGAAGTGGTTGTGACGCCTAAGATTCTAGTTTTCGAACCTGATATAAGAAGTGCCTCTTTTTCAGTAACTCTAAAACCTTTGAAGCACTCAGACGGGGTCTATAATTTTGGAACACTCAGCTGGGTTAGTCTTGATCATCATGTGCAGAGCCCCATTGTCGTTCGTGTGAACAACATAAAGGATGAATTGAGGGATGCTTAGATGCCTAACCAGTCTAACCCAAAAGATGAAAAAACTCATCTCGAATCTCAAGTCTCTGATGGTGTAAGTGCGATATAATTAATGTTCGCCATATTGGAAATGTCTTTTATAAGTTGAATGGGGGAACCACTAGTAATTTTGGAAAGATCAATTTTCCAACATATATCTATATATATAGATATATTTTGATGTGCTTATTAATATGAAATCTTATTATCTTTTTATATATAAAAATATTTTATTATTATATTGTGAATTGTTAAATTTTATGTAATATTAAGGAATTTATTTTGTTTATTTTTATTTATATTAAGTTTCAACAATTCATAATGTTATTCAAATGTTGTTTCTGGTTTTGATTGTGATGGAACATTGAATGGAAAAAGCACCAACACAATCAAAACCAAAAACAACAATTAAATATATTTTTTAATTAAATACACTAATTTTATTTATAAAAAATTATCGAATGACAGTCTCATACACTAAACATTACATGTAGTTTAACCATTCTATAAATTTTGGTTTCATTGAAGTAATTTTTTCTACATTAAAATTCTATGACAATTGAGATTGTTTTGATTTATCAAATGCAATTAGATGTTTTGTGGTAAGATAGATTAATTATCTTCAAGATGTAATATATTAATCTTTTTAAAATAATATATTTTAATTAATAAATTACACACAAAAAAAAAAAAAAAATTATAATAAATTTTATGTCTAAATTATAAAATTAATATTATTTTTTATAAATAATATTAAATAATAAAATTTAAACACAAAAAGCTTAGATAAGCTTTAAATATAACAATAATTATACCAAAAATTAAACCAATTCTCATTCTCTAATTTTTAATTTATTCTTAATTTTTTAAATATTTATATTTTCTATTGTTAAGTATTACTTTTCCCTACATTTTTTTATTAATATTTAACTTTTCAAATTTTAACCTTTTCTATAAGACAAATGTATTTTTTGATAAATGGTTTTTATGTCTTTATTAGTTGATGTTAGTCCTAGTTGTATTGTTTCTTGTCAAATAAATTTTAAATAAAATAATGATGAATATCTATATAATTTGTTCTTCAATTTACAAGCAAAAGATTTTTTTTCTATTTCCCCTACTTCAAAAACAATTCTTTAGATTTATTTGAATCTTGATAACAACTTGGTTCATCTTTAATTAAGAAATTTACAATAAAATTGACCATGTTTAATTAAACAATAAATCACATGCGCTGGTATGACCAACCTCCTGCAATAGGAAAGGTTTAGCCGTTCGAGCTAGGGCCCTGCGAAAGAGTTGGATTTGAACTTAAAATTGGATTTGAAAACTAAGTATGTCACATCCTTCAAATAGCTTGATTATAATGGTTATTTAAGTACTTTTTTTAAAATTATGAATGAAATAACAATTACTTTCTTATGTGATACATTGTTATGACTAATTGTGAATGGTGTATTAGCACATTTGTATAACTAAGATATTATTTACAATGGAATTATAGTTGTATTTTATAAATATTATTTTAATATATTTTAGATATTGTTTAATAAGTATGAATGATAATCATTACGAACTTGTGTGAAATACAATGATCAATTTTGTGTTTTTTAGTACATAAGATTTACAACTTTATAGCTCCATAAAAAACATTCCAATGTCAATTGAATTCTATATTCATATTAAACATACATATCATAACATTTTCATCTATCCACCTATCTCAATTAAAACACCCTTAAAAAAATCTTCAATATACAATAATTAGTGTAGTATGCATTAAGATGAGACTACATAGTTATAATTATAATTATAATCCAAGAGATAATGCTTGCAATAAATATTTAATAATAATTCCTAAAATATAAACACTAAAACAATTCTTCTAATCATTAGAAATTATCCACCATTGTTATCATCATATTATCAGTAGTTATTCTATTATCATTATTAATTATCCATTATTCTATTATCATAATTAAGTATTAGTTATTTTATTATCAAAATTAATTATCATCTCAATAAGTATCATATTATCATTTATTATTCACATTATTATCATCATTATATATTATAAATTATTTAATTAAATAAGATTGTGTTATTTAGTTAATATAAACTATTTATCTATTATTAATAATTTAATTAAATAATTAATTGAGAGGCATTATATAGTGAAAGCAACAAGGAATATTTTGTAAACTTTTTGAACCTACATTGAAAATGACAGCAGGTGGAAGTATGTGTTGCATTGAAAATTGATTACCAAAATTCATGGGATATGGTTATCCTAACCACCCCATACCCAACCATTTTTTGAGTTTTGGAAAAGAAAATCTTAGATTCACGGATATGGTTTACATTATTTATATTAGAATGTTAGTTTTTTTGAATTTGATATATAATTTTTATAAAAATATAAATTTAGAAAAAAATAAAATGTAAAGTAAAAATGTATATAAAATATTTTTAAAAATATATGTGTGTTTGAATGTAATTTAAGATCTAATCTATAAAAGGAAACATAATTTTTTTTAAACCTAGAATTAGGGCTCAATTAGGATTATGATTAAAATATAGAAACTTAAATAGAGATTTTTTTATAATATTTATGCACATCTAAAATCAATTTAAGATACATAAAATAAATACAAAAAAATCTAATAACTTTGAAACATAATAACAACAAATACAAACTCAGAATCTGAACTTTGAATGCCAAAAATTGCAATGCAGAATATGCAAAGGGACTGATTCACCCAAGGTGGCGAATGTGTCCCAGTAGGGATTTTTTTTTAATTTAGAATTTTTCAATTGATTTTTTTTGTTTTTATGTTTTATGATTTGTATCTGATATGCAAATGCAGATTTTGAATGTTTTATAATGAAATTAGATGCAAAAATGAAAACTATATGAGCTTTCACTAATGCAAAATTTGAAACCCTAGAATGCAAATTAACCAATGCAAATCCTAATGCAATTTTTATGCAAACCATATCTAGGATAATAATGCACTCCAAATCAAAATTATGATGTTCTAAATACAGGTTCACCAAAATGGAACCTTTGGAAAGGGGTGATTTAGTTGGTGATTAAATGCTATCACACCCACTTTCAAGATGGTTCCACTCAAGGATAACCCTAGAGATCTCAATGCCAAAGAGAAGGATATCTTGCAATAGGATTGTCCTTGGGGCTTAATATGATCTAAGGGATTCACCACCAAGTTTAGACTTGGAAAAGGTAATGAAGTGCAAGATGAAATGCAAACACCTGATTGAATGCAAAGTAGCACTAAATTGTCCTAGAAAAGTTAATGAAACAACACAAAAAACTACAAAATAGAATGTGTGCACCTAGGGGTAAATCAGTCCTATTTCTAGAAAACTGCATAGGATCTAGTTTCGAAAAAAAGGGTATTTGAATCTGCAAAGACCTTTGTTAGACAACTACAGTGGAACTCATCAACACTCGTGGTGAATCAGTCCACTTCTTCTTTTTTGAGAATTCAAAATTAGGATATGTGCCTCTCAGTCTTTTTTTTTCTTTTTAATTGATTTCGAGATCCGAAACTACAATTTGTGACCTATAGGTGATATCCAAATGTCTCCAAGGCTTGTTGACAACTTTGAGCTCTTGAAATTTTTTCTCCAATCTTGCTCCTTAGGAAATCTGCAACTTAGACTTGCAAATCCCACATAAAGGAGGGTGAAATGTTTTTTTGGGTTAATGGATAGGGGTTTTCCTTGGTCAAACCCCTTTTTGATAATCAAACCTTGAAATGAAATCAAATAAGAATGGAGAATGATTAATGAACAAATGAAAATGTTACAACTCACCAAACCCTAGCAATAAAATGTTGCAAATATGCTTGAGATGACTCTAATGGATGTAGATCTTGATCCTTTCTCGCACGAAGTTGATCTTGAATGAAACACTTGCTTGAACCATGAAATCCTACATCACAATTGTTAGCACAATGACAAACATGATGCATGAAGTCTTTAACATGATTATTGACTCTTGAAGAATGCTCTAGAATTCTTGATAATCTACCCTTGAATGCTCTTGTGAACTCAATTTGCTAGTATGAATGCTCTCACAAAATTCTTAGGTAAAAATGAGTGAAAGAATCTTGTATTTATACTCAATTAGGAAAGAATTCCTAAAATTACAACACTACAAGCCAGCATGAGATCTAGGAGGATACAATCTTTCTAAAAAATTGAATTAATTTTGATTTTTGGCCACACGAAACTCATTCACAAAAGGTGGCGAATGAGTCCCACTAGGCTTAATTTTTGAGACCAAATTTAAAAATGCTTAGAAATGTGTGAAACTAGGTTTAGGGCCAAAAGATCAAGGTGGGACTCATTCCCCCAAGGTAGAAAATGAGTCCCCGATCACTAAATCTGGACCAGTCAAACATGAAACACTTGAATTATGATTGGCTAATGATTGTTGTCTGGATTATCCTCAAAAATATGCAATAAATGAGGCTTTGGGATGCAAAATGGGGCCAATTAAGGCATAAGAAAGCCCAATTATTAATGACAAGCTTAGAGAAGTGAGAAATTATGTTACAACACCTTACAACACTCCAAATAAGGTAAGATTAAGAATAATTTTGATTAAAAAAGGTTTTGTTTGGTTGATAGGACCTTAGAAAAGTGTGAAAGTATATTACAACACTTCACAACACTTTAGCAAGGTTCCATTCAAAACCATTAGTTCACAAGGGCCCAAGACCTAATGTGAATGTTTCAACCACATTACAACACTAAATCAGAGCAACATTAAGCCTAACTCACAAGGAGGGCCCAAACAAGCCAGTAAAAGCAGAAGGGATACTTTTTCTGTGACTATAGTACCATTCCATTAAATATGAATTATGTAACATCTAACTCATTTGAATCAATTAGACATGAATATCTTAAATTAAGATGATAAAGAGGATTTTTTCACTTAATAATAATAAAATGATCTAGGCATACAATGACACTTAAGAAATTTAAATAATATTAAACTCTCTATGATTTCACCCAAGAAAATATATTACTAGTAATTATTTGTAATATAGAATTTTTATTTCCTATTGCAATGGATGCCCTTGAAAAATGGGGCATGAAGCATACATATATTTAAAAATTTGTTATATAGAGGAACTCCTTGTCAAGGGATGTTGATAAGTGATGCTACAAATAGTTTATGATTTTTTCGATGTATTTTTAGATGCTTGAAAAATATATATTTTTTAAGTGTTTTATTTTTTATTTATAAAATAGCACAAATTGATTAGATTTAACAAATTAAATTTGCATGACAAGTGCATGAAAAAAAGACCATCCTTTTCACACCACCAAAATAATATAATATCTAAGTTTATATAAAAAATAATATTAATACAAATTTTGTATTTTATGATTATGTTTATTGCTCAATTTGAACAAAATTATATGAGAAAAGTTTAAATTTATTCATAGTTTTAGTTAACTATAATTTGTCATTTATAATATATACTTCAATTTTTTATATCTATTGTTAGAATTAATTTTCAAATAAGTAAAGGAATAAGATCAGTTTCAAATCTTCATTTGCTATTAAAGATGGTAATTGATTTTGGTTGGACATTTTATAGTTAAAATCTATCTAACAACTAATCAGTCAAACATTAACTCTTTTCCCATTCCTAAATTTACTTGGGTATGAATATGATTATCAGAGCATCAAGATGATGCCTCTTTTGATATAGAAAGTGGTGCAATGCACAAACCTCTCTGCTATATCGTTGAATTGACAACTTTGTTTGTAATTCAATCAATTAAATTTATACATAAATCAGGAAAACAAACTTCAAATTCAATTCTCTAAATTTCTACAGGAATACTATTTCAAATTAAATGTTATCCGCATTCAGAAGAATTTCCAATTGAATTGATTGACCATACATTTGTGAATCCTACGCTAAAATTTCTTACAAATTATAATTTAAATGTGCCTTGATTTTCCTCTCACACATGGCCATTCATTTGTACACATATCTTCACCCTCACAAAGAGGCTCGATCCTTGGTTACTTAATATGTTTCCTATGTATTTCCACTCATACATGGTGCCACTCCTCTTCATCTAAACTACATTTTCCTCTGTTTAAATCTACTCACCTTCTTGGCAGCGACCTGCTAGCAAAATTTAGTCTTCCTTATTCAATGTTCGACTCCTTCACCTACCCACACTTCCCTTATCGGCCTCTCTTTTTGTTGTCCTTTTCACTCATTGTTGTTTGGCTTTCCATTAGCCAATTTCTTATTCAATTTCTGAGCTGCCTTTTTTCTCTAGCATAGTGTGTATCCTCCCTTATCTCTAAGCCAAAAAATTATTTTATTAAAATGTTCTCCCCATTCGCTGTGGTCGTGACCCTTGCATATCAATTCTTCTTTTTGTCTTCCCTGACTTGTTGATATGGCACCTATCGTTGCCTACAATCCATTTATATGGATTTTTTCTATAGAGGCGTGGGATGGGCATTTTTCCTTTAATATTTAAATATTAATTAAATTGTGCCAGCAATATTGTGTTCTTTATATGCACCAAATCTACATTTCATAGTTTTAAAATGGTGCACTACATATTTAGCCGATAGGCTTATTGTATGGACTTTGGCCAGAATTTTCATCAGCCTTTCCGGTTTTTAACCCTTCCGACGTTTGGCTCTCGATCAGACAAAAAGGAGGTGGATTTTTTTATTTTTTATTTTAAAAGCGTTTGGCGCGTCAATAGAGAAGGCCAACAAAATTAAATGCCGGTTGGCATCAACATTAATTGTTGTATGGTTTTCATGTAATAACACCTACCATTTAAAACCTCATACAACATAGTGAAAGTCTATGCAATTTTCGATAAGGCATTGTTGGGTGTCATTCTATGGCTTTACCTACTATCAGAACTGTGAGCCAGGAGGGCGAGCTTCTTTGAAGGTGCAAGTTCGATCATCCATTGTCGAGCTTCTATGAAGGTGGTTCGAGGTTATTTTGTGTTTTTTGTATATCTGTTTGTTTTTTGTCTTCCTTGACTTGTTGATATGACACCTATTCATTGCTTGCAATCCATTTATATGGATTTTTCCTGTAGAGGCATGGGAAGGGCATTTTTCCTTTAGTATTTAAATATTTATTAAATTGTGCCAACAATATTATGTTCTTTATATGCGCCAAATCTACATTTCATAGTTTTTAAATGGTGCACTAAATATTTTATCTTTTTCCAACATATATAAACATTTAAATTGATTGGTATAACCTCTACAACAATATAAAAGTTAGACATTAAACTTAAAATACAAATCAATACACAAAAATTGTCAATTTGTTAAATCGACCACACACCAAAAATGTGAAATCAAAATCAAACTGAAGAAAACAATTGCAAGCATTTTTTTGGTTGATGAGGATCACTAGTTCACCTGGGTGCTCCTACATTAGACACATCAAGTAAGTAAAATGTTCCATGAGTCGAAAAATAGGAATATTTGGTGATGCATGGAATAGTGATTCCATTTTTGTTTCTTATCCAAATTTTCTCCTTATTCATGGGATCCTTTCCTTTCCCACTCTCATGTTCATCAACTTCAACACACAAGCCACTTTTTTGACCACCACATTCTTTTGGGCTACTATTATCTTTTCCTTTACTATGTTGTTGCAATAAATTTGAATCCAATCTGCTTTCTCCTCTTGAAATCTCCTCTTTGAATGTTTTAAAACCACTATGGTCATTCTTTTCTCTTTTCTCTACACGTTGCTCTCCAACACTACAACAAACATGGAGTTTGATTCTTTTACTTTCTTCTCCTTCCCCTTCAATGAATTCAACACATACTTTTTTCTATCTTTCTGGATGGTATACACATTCCTTTTACCATCATAAATGGACTCCCTATCAAATTTTCATGGCCCTTCCAACTACATATGACAAGAACTCATAGGCATTACATCACAAAACACTTCATCCTTATAGGAACCAATCTACAAATTAATCAAACACTGCTCACTCACGGTCAACTCATATTCCTTTTGTAATCAAGAAAATTTGTATGGACCAGAGTGCTTACACCTTTTCAAACCTAGATTTTCTAAAATCTCTTGTAAAACTAGGTTATTTGTACTATCACTATCTACTATAACTTTGCAAAACTTACCTCTAGCCTTGCACATAGTTCATGTAAAGCATTTTTTTCTTTTTAGTCTTTTTGGTTTTTGGATTTACCTTTTTTAGCTTCAGGAGGAGTTTGCGCTTAATGAGGAAGAGACTTCTCTGAAAGGTGTGCAATGCGCCACGTGGCACAATTGTGTGGCTTTTGTATATCGCTTTCCTTTCGAGCACGAGATGAGACACGTGTCAGATTGGCAAGGATTTTCTTCAAAGCCATTCTCATAAATTTGAGATAACCCACCCGATCGACATGTCATCTATTTGTTTGTGAAGTTTTTATTTTTAAGAAATGATCTCTTTAGGTGGAGTTTGTCAGAATGCGGTGGGTGTCTTGTCTTCAATGTGGAACTTTCGAGTCAGCACAATCAATTCGTATGGTTGATTGATCAGATTTTTTCCAAGCTCTATCAGAATCTGATTTTTTCCTGATTGCAATATTTGCTAAATATCTAAGAGTCATTAATGAAGTAGTTGGGACTTAATGAGAAAAAATTACAATGATCTAATCAAGATCTAGTATTAGATCATGTACTATCAGATGCATGCACCTAGTAGTTTTTACTTTTGGAAAGTTGGTGGCAGTGTTCTCTTCTTCCATGTTATAAATAGGGGTTGGCAACATAAGGAAAGAGAGTTTTTTGTTTTAGTGAAAAGGTTACTTCAAAAATCCTTTCGAAGTAGATAGATCTAGTAGGGAGTTTTTATGTTTTCAGAAATAGAAATTTTTACAGAATACTACTATTCTCTATCATGTTTTACTTTAACTCAAACTATCACTGGATTGGCATCCAACCTTTCTTTTTTAGTTCACTTAATATTAAAGTTTGATCTATTTAGAAGAAATCTTTAAATCTGTGCAAGTTATGGCCTTTGTTGAAATTCTTCTTTATGTTTTTGTACATGTTAAAAACATTGTGTTAAGCTCATTTTGATGGTTTGGGTAGCTAATTTCCATTCTTCTAAGGTTTTATGTTGAATAATATATCTCAGAAATCAAATTATGTCTGTTGAAATTTTCCATTTTCTGTAAAAGCTAATATTTTTCATATTATGTCGTAAAGGGAGAAATGGTTTCTATAATCTTCTAGATATTTCTATTAGCTTGTAGAGTTATCCTATATCTAAACGACCCTTAATGGGTGCTACCCATAGGGAGATTTGAAAGACTGCACTTTGCTTGTACTAAGTCTTTGTTGCTCATTCTCTTCCCAACAATGAAGGGTATGCGACATTCTGTGTCTATCATATCATTTAAATAGGAAATAAATTAAGGTTTAAAATGTTGTAAAAGCTTTGGCGCATCGACATCTTCTTGTTTTATTCACATTTATTTCTACCTTTTCCTCCCAACACAAAGAAGATCTAGCTTTCTATAAAAATTGTGAAGGTTATTCAGTGAGGCATAAATTGGTCCCCCACTCATTGAATTTCTCATAAGGTTGTCAGAGAGGTGCAAGCTTTGATGATCAACGGTTATTTTTCTAGCACCCCTTGTGGGACCAATGTTTCTTCGAATGTCTGATTAGAAGTCAAAAATATTTCTTAAAATCAAAAAGAAAAAGGAGGTTGGAAATCTCATGCCCAAAATCCAAACAAGAGCATCCTCAAGAGGCCATTTTCAAAACTCCTCGCTACCTACCTCAGTATCAAGAAGAAGAAGGCTTACAGGTTCCATATCACCTGTAAGGAGTGTTGGTGATTTTTAATGAACCAAACTTAATCTCATCCCTTACTTGTGGATCTGCCACAACCCAATACTCAGCAAGGGTAAGGATTGGCCAAAAAATAAGTAAGGATTCTAAGGACCTTACTCCTACTCTTCGGGCTCTGTAAAACCCAGGAGGGTGATCCTTGTCATGGTCATATGATATTTATTTTATCAAGAACATTTCTACACACAAATGAATTCCTTTACAATGCAAGTAGACAACACTCATTAAATATTTGGCTAACTTTTCAACAAATTTATATCTATTGAAAGGAATGAGGTAATACTTTAGATTGGTACATTTTAGTTGAAAGTAGTTTAATTATTTTCATTTTGATTTCAAGCTCGTGATCAGGTATATGACTAACACATTCATCTTCAAAATAACATAATGAAAAGATCAATGACTCATTTGGGGATAACAAAGTCATATATGTAACAACCAATAATACATTAGCAATTCAACCCAGTCATTGGAGGACTATTGATATACTACCTTGTAATATTCAACTCACTATGTCTAAAACACAACTACTTATCCATCTTATGCCCTTTCCTCACAAACATGTGGCCTTATTTTAACATTTAATCAATTATTTGAATTGGAGGAAGAAACAAACTCACTCATTCAATTAAAATGACTAAAGATAAACAAAAATATCATTAACCATTTCATTCATAGTTTGAAAGAAAATTACATAAGAGAGCATATATTTTAGAACTGGCATTTTGTTTTATGACTGCTACCATTATAAAACTATTTTAAGATCATTACATAGTAACTCAAACCCTAGATTCCTCACTAACCTATTCATCAGTGCAATTATTTACAATCTGCTCCTTCATGAGCTTCATTTCTCTACCTAGACCATTTTTGAGATCCTAAAATTTGAACCTCTATAACCAACCATGAAATCCCTTTTATAAAATAAGGGAGCAACAAGCAATTGACTGAGTTATAGTTACATTTCATTAATTTCAAAAATAATTTCACTTGAATGTAAGATATTTCCCCAAGCAGTTACATGTAATCATTTGCAAAGTAGGGGAAAGCATAATTTTACACAATTCTTTGAAGAAGAATAATGAGCCCGCCCAAAGGCATCCTCAGTCATTGCAAGAGCCTCTCAAACACTATGTCCATGTCAAACAAAATATTCTCCATCATACGAGCTAGAAGGCCTTTGAGTTTTCACTGAAAAAAAACCAAACAAATGTTGAGAAGGATAGAATGCCACCAAGGCAAGGTTATCAACAAAAATCAAAGAAAATGGACCAAGATGCAATCCAACTCAAACATCACCTGATTATGGACGTCCAATCCATGTCTTTCAAGACAACAGAGAATCCGCCACCTCATCCTCATTAGAGTCCATCAGACCTGCCATGGTAAGTAGGTATTGGTGGTAACATGAATCAATTTCAACCTCACCACCCAAGGGACTATCCGAGACTTCAGTGGGAGAATTATGTCATCACATGTAGGCTCGGTGGTACTTATTCTTCATTTTTGCTTCTGTCATAGACTCCACTAATTCCTTCTCTTTGGACTTGGCCAATGCTTCCATAACAACCTTGTTCTTCATATGGTAGGTGCTTTTAATACCACTCTGCACAGGTTTCTTACCATGGGTACTTGTCTTGCCCTTTTCCTTTAGGGTTGCAAGAACTCCAATTGTGCCTTGTTCATTTTTAGGGATATCATCCTGAGACTTGAGCAAAATAATTTCATAAGGTTTACAAGCAGACACATTTGATTTACTCATCTTTAGTATAAACCCTAACAAGTCATGTGAAACTTAAGCAAGAATTCCAGTGCAGACCCTAAGTAAAAAACTTATAGACCCAGTCACAACTCCTCCAAACCAACTAGCTAATAAATAGTTAACCTATAACAACCTACCCAGGAGGGAAACAATTGTTGTCCTCTACAATTCCTTGACACAATCTCTCACATCACCTTCATCCTAGACTTCAGCTTAACTCCTCAACATCTAATTGCAATTGTATAGAAAATATGACTACCAACACCCATTTATCAAGAAAATTGAGCATGTTGATGATTAATGCTCAAAGAAGGCTAGCATGAGTGGGAAAAAGATCAACTATTGGATTTCAAATCATAACCATTCATCTTCCAAATGCCTTGAAACTTGTTTATCATCTTCAATCAGTGTAGAAGAGCAATCATTTGCATGCCCCAATATCGGTTTTGGGTTACCCTGCATGTGTCTTTTTCCATTGATGCCCGCTCACACGAAGCAAAATGACTATCAAGTTTTCACATTTGATTTTGAATAATAGTCGTTGATCTCCTTTTGAGATTCCCTATCAGATGAGTCAGATTGAGTCAATCATGTTTAAATTTCCACCTTCACCATTCACCTATCCATCGGCCAATGAGATTCTATGAACTGGATGCCAACTCATTTGTCTTTTGGGCTCCACTATCCTCTTCCAAGTGGAAGTATAAATCCACGTGTCACGATCCTGCTAACCCCACTTCTTTTTAGAAAAGCATTATTTTAATCTCATAGGGTTAGTGGGGAATGACCAAGATCAAGTCTTGATAAGAGATGTCAACCGCCAGTTCCAATCTCATAGCGCTTAACATGTTAGTGGGGGTTGGGCTCCACCTCTTTGATTCAACACGTGTCAACAACTCATTAACCCCACTACATTTCAAAAAATATTATTTTATTCTCGCGAGGTTGGAGGGGAATGATTGAGATTAAATCTCAGTGTTGCATCCCAATCGTTGATTCAAGAGATTAAAATGTTAGGTATGATAGTGGAGACCAAGCCCCACACCTACAGTAGTACATGTGTCACTAGCCCTCTAACCTAGTTGCTTTTTAGAAACTATTATTTTAGTCCCGCAAGGTCAATGGGGATTAGTTAGGATTTAATCTCTAAATCTAATGACTCGCAATCTACACATGAAATAAAGGTTAGTTTTTTACAAAGGGGAACCGAATAGGTCAACGGGACTTAGACCTTTCAAAAGAATTAATTACTTAAGACTTAAGTCATTTAGCATGAAATATTTCGGCCCAACTTAGGAAGTATTTAAATGACAGGGAAATATTTGGTGACTGACAGACCTAGACCAAGGGGCCGGTAAAAAGTATGTTTTTGATGGCTCAAGTTGTATTTAAAATGACCGGTGACTAGGTGGAAAAGGTCAACAAAGGATTATAATGCCCAAGGGTTTAAAACCATAAAATTTGAAATGAAGGTTTTCTAACCAAAACCCTAGACAATATAGATTGGACACATAGGCAATAAAGCAAAGAACCAACTCAAATTTTGAAAAAATTTAGAAGCTCTACCAGTGGCTCATGCTCAAGGATGCATACCCCTAACATGTATATCAAGAATTTATATCTCATGGTGAAGCAGACCAACACAAAGAAACAAAACCTAGGAGCTTGCTAGGATAAGGAAAGCATACATAACCAAAAGCAAAAACACCAGAGCTATATACACTAATTATAGAACTATACAATATTTCTTCTTTTGAAGTTTTAGAAGACTCTTCTAGTGTGCAAACCCTTAAGCCTGCCTCATGTAATTCCATAGGCTTCAATCCTCAAATTGGTGGCCCCAGGCCCCCAAAACCTAAAGCCAACTTTTACCTTTATCAAAGACTTTATTCTCTGTTGTTTGTAGTGGATCAATGGTTGTACCAAGCGTTTCCCAACAATTAACTACATTGTGATTAACACAATCAACTATATCTGATTGAATTGGAAAAGTGAAACATTAATACTCAACTTGGTCATTGACATCATAAATTTCATACACGTTGTTGTGTGTTGTGCAAACAACCTCCAGGTGCATGAAAAAGGAAGATTGCATATTCATGAGCATCCTTAAATTGGGCACAATGGTGTGGGCACTCATATAGACATTTTGATTCATCTACATCAGAACATTCCTTAGTGTTATGGAAATGGAGATCATATGCATCATGAAAATCTTAGAACTAGGTAAATACACCCATCTTAGGTTCAGTAACATATTCTGATTCATTTTTCAAATCATCATTTAGCTCAATGCATAATACTTCAAAAGTAGGCTCAAAAAATTCAACACCCAAAGGGTCATCAAAGAGACACTCATGTGCAACTCCATGTACACTATCAGATAAACTAGAAAAATCTTCAAAATTGTCAATTGGTAATGATGTTGATTCAAGATCCATATGCTTTTCACAACTTCCAACCCGGTCATTCAAAAATGAACTCCTTCTTTCATCAATGTGTACATCATTATCCTCATCATGTGTGGCTAACATTTCAATCTCCACTTCATGTAAAAAATATGAACATCAGGTGTAGACACATAAAAATGGCCTAGACCCACAAACCACATTTTATACATCTTATCATGCTTCGTCTCAACATAATTAAAATATGTAATTATGTCCTATAGTCCAACTTCAACTATTAATTAAATAATTTTCAATTATTTAATTAATTCATGTCTTTTATTCCTCCTGGCTATTTAAATAAATAAATTACTTGCATTATTTAAATGTGTCACTAATTTCTTATGTCACTCCATATTTAAATATATTTTTAAACTTATTTAATTATTCTTTTTCTTTTATTCCTCTTGATTATTTAAATAGATAAACTTTATTTATTTATCTCAATATGTCATTAATTCCTCATGTCTTCTTATAATTAAATAAATTGTTTAATTTATTTAATTATTTCCCAAATTGGCTTGTTCTAATTTTAAATAAAAACATTTATTTAAAATCATCCACTTTCTATTTCTTCTTGATTATTTAAATAAAGAAACTTTATTTATTTATTTAAATATGTCAATAATTTCCCATGTCTTTCTATAATTAAATAAATCTTTTTGATTTGTTTAATTATTATCCACTTTGACTTTCTTTTTAATTTTAAATAAAACTATTTATTTAAAATTGTCCACTTTCTATTTCTTCTTGATTAGTTAGATAAATAAACTTTATTTATTTAAATACGCCATTAACTTCTAAATGTCCTCTTATAATTAAATAGATTTCTATAATTTATTTAATTATTATCCTCTCTGGACCTCTTTCTAATTTTAAATAAAATCATTTATTTAAACTTACCCACTTTCTATTTTCCCACCAAATAAATAATTTAAAATCTTTATTTACAACTTTCTTTCTAATTTTAAATAAAATTATTTATTTAAAATTACCCACTTTCTAATTTCCCACCAAGTAAATAATTTAAAATCATTGTTTACAACTTTCTTTCTAATTTTAAATAAAATCATTTATTTAAAATTGCCCACTTTCTAATTTTCTGCCAAGTAAATAATTTAAAAATATTATTTATTGTCACATGGCCCCACCACTTTTGAATTAAATTGATTTTAATTTAAAAGGACAACTCAACCTCTTGTGGGAATTAATTTCAAATTTCTATTTTAATTCCCCACTTTCCTCTTTTTTTGTGCCACATCTTCTTGTCACATGCATTCTTGTCCTTTGATTTGATTTTTTTAAAATCAAATCTTAGCCCTCCATTTCAAATTTTAACCTAATGTTGCCCTAACCCTAATTGCTAATTGTCACATGCATTTATGGACATTAATCTTAGGGCATCTCTCATCTTTCAATCTTGGCCATTCACCTAAAATTGACTTTTCTGTAAAAAGGCAATTTTCTAGTCTTATTTGTCATCTCTTAATCTTATCTCTTCATAACATCTCATCTCTTGACTTCATCTCTTAATATCTTGACTTCATGTAATTGTGGTGGCTAAATTCTGCAACATGTTAGTATATCATGTAAATCAAACTAAGATGGCAAAATCCAACAAACCCTATGAAATATTGCTGCATACTAGATATGCTAAATTAAGACATTTAAACAACTAGAAATACTAAATGAAATGATTTTAAAGCACAAATAACATGAATCAAATCTATCCCATATTGGATTGGTGCAACTTAGTGTTGTAGGAAGTTGCTCTTTCCCAATCCTTGATAAGCTTAGTGAGATAGACAATGAGATGCTTGAACTCAAGTTGCCTATAGTGTAGATGCTTGGATATGTGGCTGTTGTGTTGTTTGAAGGAGAGAAGCCTTCAACTTATAGTTGAGCTTGAAGAGAGGAGAGGCCAAATTGATGAATGTGGGATCATTCATGGGCCAATGACAAGATGCCACTTGTCAAGGTGTGAGAGGGTGAGGAATGTGCAAGTTTTGGCAAATGTGCCAATTTCAAATTTGAATTTGAATGACTTGACATGTTTTGGGGGGATGAAAGGTGCAATAAATGCTATGTTGACTTGTGCAAATAGCATTTAAAACCTTGTTGGAAGGGACAAGTCCCTTTTGGGGGGAAGATTCAAAATGGAAGAATATTCCATTTTGATGCCATTTTGAATGTAATTAGAGGAATTATAAATCAAATAAATGATTTATTGGTGCAAGTGGGTGGGTTAGTTAGGAGTTTAGATTTGACTCTAGTTGAGTCAAAAGCTAGAGAATGGTAATTGTGATTAGAAGCTAATAAATGTAGATTAATTAACTTGGATGATATTAGGAGGTGACATTTGATTAAATCAATATGATTTATTAAATCAAATGAGAAGAACATAAGGATTAAATAATTTGATTTATTTAATGAACCTTAGGAAATTAATCAATAAATTACTTTAATTGATTAATAGCTGAAATGAATGTTAATTTGTATGATGCATGATTGTTATTTTCGCATGTCTACATTTTGCCCCTCTTTGAAGCAATGTACTCATTGCATTGGTTCAAAGAATGATGTTGCCGGCATCGAAATTAAAAAATTCTTTGGTTTTTTCAGATGCCCCAGTGGAAATGAGTACGTTAGTACATTGCCCCCTCGAGAGATCAAGTGAAAAGATTCAATTTGAGGTGGATCTCATGAAAAAGAGGTTCAAAATGGATGTATGGATGATGAGACTATATGATACTGATGATGTAAATGATATATCCGGAAGATGCTTAGAATAACAAATCTATATTATTTTAAGCATGTTAAATGATTATGCGATGCATGTGAGATGGATGAGATGGATGATGTTGTCCTATAATGATATGACGTGATTATGCAAGATGAGAGGATGAATGCAGCATGGATGCAGGATGGATGCATTGTTAGCGTGAAAGAAGGTAGAAGAATGAGAGGGATGAACCCTTGAATCCAAGAAGATGCAGAATTTCAACAAGCCAACTTTATTAGAGATGATGATGAAAGATGATGATGTATTGCTTATCCAGGAATGGGAGATAAAGAGCGTAACTTTCTTTATGTTTGATAACACACATAGGTGCGATGCATCAAGGTATTAAGAACCAGGATGGTGTTGCGCCTAGTGTGATGGACTCTGACTCGACAATCAGATAGGAGTGATCTTGTTCACACTTGACATACGGAAACCTTGCTAGGATGGACCCAACAAAGAAAGTATTTGCCAAGTTATTTTACAAGAACATCCAACAAGCACAACAGATAAAAAGATAATGATCATTGCCCCATTCCTTTCTCTCTAAACCTATTTTGTTTAGGCATCATCGAGAGGTCCTTGGAATGAGTGCAAAATAAGATAAGTCAAAAAGACCAAAATAAAGTAAACAAACAAGCTGATGTTCTTCGTATCGCTAGCCAAGACTAAAATACTACGAGGGGTACCTGATGCTTATGTCCATCATGGGAAAGCTTCATCCTAGGACATGTAGTGATCAGGGTTTTGGTAGGACTGATTGGGTGATAAGCTATTGATACTCCGAGTTGACCAACTTGCTGACTTACTGACTTAGACCTTCGAGACCTTGACAATTAGGTGTTCACTTTAGAACCTGGTAGACTTGCTTCTGACTGACTCACCAAAGGGTGAAAGTGATGATGATTTATTAGGAACAACGATTATTGCGAGTGAAAGCGAGATGGAATGGATGCACCATTTTGGTTTTTTCAAATGTTTTGAGGCTGTTTTTGGTATTTTCAAGATTTATGAATGTTTTTGGTATTTTCAAAACTTTATGAATGTTTTTGGATTTTGTGTCAATTGACTTGACTGTGGATGAGATAGATGGGAAAATGGATGCCAATGCGACAGACGCATAAAGAATGACCTAAATGTAAAAAAGATAAGCAAACGAATGCCAATGCGATGGACGCCTAACTAGATGGGCAAACGGATGCCAATGCGACGGACGCATAAATGAATGGGAAAATGGATTGCCAATGCGATAGACGCATAAATGAATGGGCAAACGGATTACCAATGCGATGGACGCATAAAGAATGACTTAAATGTATAAAAGATAAGCAAATGAATGCCAATGCGACAGATGCCTAACTAGATGGGCAAATAGATACCAATGCGATGGATGCATAAAGAATGACCTAAATGTAAAAAAAGATAAGCAAACGAATGCCATTGCGATGGACGCCTAAAGGATGGGCAGACGGATGCCAATGCGACGAACGCAAATTGTCTCGGGGGATGATCAAAGATCAACCTTGCCTACGTTCAAGCTCAAAGATGACGTAGTTCGACAAGGTGAAATACTGACAAGACTAAATGATGAATTTTTTGAAGATTTTCTGATATTTCGACATGTTTTTGATTTTTTGAATGATTTGGATGTTTTTAGATTTTTTGATGAATTTTTTGAATGTTTTTGGATTTTTGATGATTTTGACAATTCGGATATGGACATGATATGATATCAATGCTTTGTTTTGGGATTTTGTTGAAAACCAAGCTTAATGTTGATCAATCAGATTGATGGATGGATAGTTTGACTAAGTGTGTTAAGTCAAACGAAAGTGATAATGCACTTGTAATTCCAAGAAGTTATGTTATCTTGGAGTAAACTTGTACAAAAGAGGATGGTTTGACTAAGTGTGTTAAGTCAAACGAGGTGGTGTTGATTTTGGTAATTTGGCTAAGTGTGTTAAGCCAAACAAAGTGATGATAATGAACTTGTAAACCCAAGGAAGTTGTGTTATCCTAGAGTAAACTCATGCACAAGATGATAGTTTGACTAAGTGTGTTAAGTCAAACAAGGTGATGATTGATTAGATTTGATTGATCAAGATCGATGAAGCTTGAGTTAGAACAAAATTGCTTTGATGATTTGACGTGACACATATGTGCACATTAGATGCGACTGATATGAATTGCTTGGATTGATGTTCAACAAAAGATAAAACATCATCTTGTCAAAATATGCCATGGGCTAGTGATTTGGATTCATGTTCACAAATGATTTGACCAAGTTGATTTCACATTTTCCAATGTTTGGATCACTTCATGAGTTGGAGGACATAGATCAAGATTTATTCTCGAAGCGAGATGTAAATATCTGCCCCCATTGTCTAGCAATGTTTGGAATACCATGGGTGAATTCTTGGGTACAAATGGATATGGATTATCTTGCGATAAGATAAGGGTGCTCAGAATAGAGGAACGCTCATTCGGATAATGCTTCAAGGCTCAGATAGCATTGGATAGGATGGGATCAATGAAAATGACCCATGTCAAGATGTTTACCATAAACATGTGTAAAGTGTGTACCAAACTTTTATCAAGATAATGCAGATAGACGGTAATGGGTTGGATAAATGGTTCATGGATGAACGAATGATACGGCTCAAATGATGGCCTTATTATGGATGCGATAAGATGCTTTCTCTTGAACTGGCGCACGTAGATGCTCGATTCTACACATGACACCTGTTTGCCAGGTTTTCATCATGGTACCTATCCAAAGTGCCACCGAAATGGTTTTCACTGGAGGATGATTTTTTTCTTTACTGTTTTCAATCCTTTTTTTGATTTTTTTTGGATTTTTTTTGTATTTTTGTATTTTTTTGCTGTCACCAAGACAGCTGTTTGCCAGGTTTTCATCAAGGTGACCATTTTTTCAGGACATTTTTCTGATTTTTTTGTATTTTCTGAGAGATTTTAAGTTGATGCTGAACCACCTGGTGGTGCTGATGTTGATGCTTCTGTCATAATGTTCCATCGATATCCTGCTTGTAGAAGTTGCTTTGCCAAGATACGTGCACTTGAATGCAACTTTTGAGATTCTTGATCTGCTTTGCTGATACTGGAGTTAACTCTGTCTTTGTGCGCCCATCGTGATAGAGTGCCTTCTGAATCCTTATGATGAAGGGTCGTCGCCAATACATGGTCAATGTGAGAATTGGATATCATGCGTGGAGGCGTGGATGGAGTAATAGATGGATTGGTCGATGGTTTGGAACCTTTGACTCTTCAAACTTGGGAAGATGAGCAATAATGGGTGGATACGGAAGTGTACGTGGAATTAGGACCAACTACTTGATACACTTTGTACGTTGCTTGAGAAGCCTGCTTTTGCTTTTCTGGACATCTTTGATGGATACTTGCCCCTTTTTGATTTTTCCCCATAATTTCTTTGACTGATGGAGTTTGATAGGGATAATCTTTCTTTGTATTTTTTGGTATCCATATGTACTTGATTTGTCCAATATGCTTCTTAGCTTCTTTTTCTTTGATAACGTTCTTCATGCTTCGATTCAAGTCTTTATTTTGATGTTGGTCCCAATTCGTGGATGGGGTGATGGGTGGATGAAGATTCGTGATATGGCGGGTTGTAGTATTGGCATCAGTTTCATCATAAGGATTCTTCATGCTCCCCATGTTGATGTTTGCTCGAGACGAAGTTGCCCCCAGTATGGTGATAGTATTACTGATATGTTGAGATCCCTTGATTGTTGAGTAACCAAGGCCTTGACGCTTAGGATTGCCAAAAATCTGCACTGGTTCTAGGATACCCTATTCTTGTAGGCCTAATCCCCTGCCTTGATAATTCATCTGCTGAAAAAATTTATTTGCCATAGGATATGATTTACCTTGGAAACAAGGTATTGTTCCTTCTCTGCTTTGTGGTGAACCTTCAAATGTGTCAGCTTCTTTATTGACGAGATAGCTTGCTCTAAGAAAGGTAAGTGATCCAACTTCATAAGTGACAGGATCCTCCATATGTGGGATAAATTCCTGATTGATCTCTTTGGCTTGATCTTGTAGTGCTTCTTCTAGAGGTATTGATGATTCAATGTCCACACAAAAGTCTTCCTCATGATTTATTCTTTATATGCTTTCACATGATGTTTCTGATTCACAACTTATGTAGAAACTGTCTTCCTGACCCATTTCTGATATGTCTCTGCATTTGTCTACATCTTGATCATGTGTACAAATGTTAAGAGTAGGAAACTCTTGTTCGTTGGTAATGATTTGAAGAGTATGAGACTCTTGTTTTTGAAGATCATCCACGTGTTCATCCAAAGAAAGCATCTCATGGGTAGATGGAGGAGTATGTCCTATGTGGATGTGGTCATCATTTGCGGCATCTTGTATAGATAAAAGAGTGCCCATTAGATCGTTGTAGTATCTCGGAGATATAAATTCTTGATTTTGACTAATTCTTGAATTGCTTTCGCCATGCTTTTGATCACATTCTTGACATGGGTCAATTTCAAAGGATGGATTTTATACAAGGGGTTCTTGGACATCGTCCTTAGGCATGGGAAGTGGATTAATATCCACTTGTTCTTTGAATCGATTTGGATCAAGTGTAGTGTCAAAGATTCTTTCACTATTCTCAATCGTGAGGTCGAAGGATGTCAATATGTCATTGGAAGGGCCATTGCTAGACCTTGATGGAAGATTTTGATCATCCTTTGGAACAAATTCTTGAGATATGTCTTGTAACTCATTAGGTGATGTAGAGACATTTTCAACATTGTCATTAGTTGAAGGATCACAAATTATAAGATCAAATAATGTTAACCCTCCTTTGAATGGATCATTGTTAGACATTGTTGGTGAGTTTTGATCATGATTGAAAAGTGGCTTTTGGGGTGTGATGATTTGATCATTGAATGAGATGGGAACATCTTCAATGTGTTCATTGATGGATAGATCTTGATCATTGTTTTCAACAATTGCGGTGGGAATCTGTTGCAAGCTTTGTTGAGCGGGTAAGGCCTGCGTTTGTTGCTGAGCCAACAACGCTTGTTGTTTGTCGTGTTGTTTTTGTGCCAACAAAGCTTTTTGTTGGGCTCTTTGTTGTGCTACTTCTTCTTGGATTGTTTGCAATAGTGTGTAGAATTCTGCTTGCGCTTGCGCTTGTTGGGCTACTTGAGCCGCTTGTGCTTGAGTTTGTGCAGCTTGTTGGGCTTGGAGTGCCTTTTTGTGGGAAGCTTCTTGAGCGGTTTGCAACATGATGGAGAATGAATTGGTTGTGTTGTATTTTGGCGGTGGTGGTGGTGGAATGGGAATGGTGTTGATTGTTGGGGTTACTTGGATGGTTTCCATCTGTTTTTGCGATGTTGATGGAAAAATGGGATGTTTTGGTATGATGCTTTGATTTGGCATGATGGATTGAAATTGAACATTGTTGTGGTCTAGAATCATATTTCCTTGATCTAGGTAACTTTGATTTTGCATGGTGTTACCTTGACTTGAATCAACATATGGAGTTGCCAATATATTGCTAGGATTTTGAACAACATTAGGGGGATTTGAAAACATGTCAACCCCAAAGTTTACCAAGTGTGGATTTGAAATGGTCATGTTTGGTAAAGTTGCACTTGGTATGTGCGGATTTGGTGGGATAATGTTGTTTGGAAAACTCATGCATTGAGCATTTGGTTGATAGCTTTGCAGATTTGGACTTGGATTTGAATCTATCATTGGGAAAGGTGTTCCAAACTTTGGATCGGGCATACTCACATTCGTTGTACCATTGATGTTTGTATAAGATAATGCTCCCATGTATGCATTGTACAAGCTTTGGAAATCAAATGGTATTGCAAGGCTTGGATAGTTTGGCTGAATCGAATTGCTCATGATGGATGGATCAAGTTTATATTCCATGTCCCTCTTGTGTTGAGATTGAGTTTGAACCATAAAATGAAGATCAATTTTCAAGAATGTAAGAGATGAACCTCTAATCCTTTAGATCGGTCTAAACCTTAGGTTCAAAGAAGTAAAGAACTAGGATAAATGAAGGATCAAAGCGATGATGAGAATGAGATAAATGAAAGATGAGTGATATGGATGAATGGAACTCTTAAAGAAACTTTGAAGGAAATGCTAAACTTTTAGGACTTGATTTGATTGATTCGTGATTGGATTGATGGTTCGACTAGGTGTGTTAAGTCACCCAAAATGTGATGAATGTAATTATAAAACTCTTGGAAGTTGTGTTATCCATAGAGTGAACTCCTTCAAGATGGTAGTTTGACTAAGTGCGTCAAGTCAAACGAGGTGATGATTTGATAATTTGGCTAGGTGTGTTAAGCCAAACAAGATGATACTCGTTAAACCCTAGGAAGTTGTATTATCCTAGAGAAAACTTGTGTATAGGATGATGGTTTGACTAGTTGTGTTAAGTCAAACAAAGAGGTTTTGATTTTGCCTAAAATTTTAGCATAAAAGATGTTTACAAAGTTCCCAAGAGTTGTTGGTGAGGTGATTTTTGACTAATTTTGATGGTTGAGAGATGGGTGAATGTGATTGAATTTGATCCTAGACTTGACCTAGATGACACTTCTGCTTACAAGACCTCGGTGTTGAAGAACACGCTATATTCTAAACTCGAAAAGTCTCTCAAGATGCTCCTCACTAGGTTTCACACTAAGCTTTTTGAACTTCGATTTTTTTGGATTTTGATCATGTTAGAAAACACATGTGTAATCAAATTTGTCTTTTATCTTGCCTTAGTGAATCCTTTTTACTAAAATCACTTGCTTGATTATGTTTTCAAACTGAATGTCTAATGTCTTGCTTTCGTTTTCATCCCACAATGTCCATTATGTGGAAATCAAAGAAATTAGGGCAAAAGTTTCCTAGGTTTATACTTAGTGAAAACAAATGACGATAGAATTCAAGCACTTAGAAACCTCTAAGGATATGATCCCTAGGGAAAGCAAGAGTACTCAAATTCGTCAAAGGATATTTGTTTCCTCTAAGGTGTTTGAAATTTGAGGCTCTTGTGAATGTTTGTTTTTCAATGTTTTGAATCCAAGCAAAGTATTTTTGATTCCAAGCACTTTTACAACCCTAGGATGATGAGGCAATATCTTGTTGGGTTCCCACTTGGATAAATCCAGTTGTGCATATCTTGTGCGAATGGCTAAATGCTTGACCACACTGGCTCCCCTCCACGACACTCACTTATTCGGGTCAGCCAAGCATTAGTACCCATGAATCTCCCATGGCATACTTTCCATTTCCACAACAAGACCGCATGTTATGTGGGGCAGCTTTAGAGGACATGACCTCTTGCACCAACAAGATAGATAAGGTTTTGGCCAATTTCTAAACAAGGGGTTCTAATTCGGGCATTCCGTTCGTGGGGGATTATCCAACGTCGGCAAGAGTCCATTACTGTCCATCTCGTCGGAATAATCCTCATGATATTGGCCTTTGTTCGAATATCCACACTTATATACCGGTTGGAAGCCGCTTGGCTTTAGTGTGTTCCCGGTTGGGTCGTTCCCTTGGGTGAGTACTTTTTCCCACAAGGCAGGCCCTCTAAGATAAACAAATAGTGAGCTAACATATCCCGTCGTTCACACAACCTTTGTTGAAAAACAAAGGGGAGAACCTCCGTAATATATCGTGCTCACACTCGCATGTTTTGTTCAATTTTAGATCCCAAATCGAAGTGTGGAGGCAATATTTTTCACAACTTAATATCAGAAAAAGACTTTTGATTCTTAAGGTCGCTGTGAGGCGCGAGAGAAGCGCATACGTCTTTTCGATGATATTACTTTGTGAAAAAGATTACAAAGCATGACAAACAGTTGTTCATTTTAAGTCCAAAAAGCAGTGATGAATTCGTTTTAAGCACCAAAATCCAAGTGTGAAGGTTGCCTTGTTCAATTTTAATCCCAAATTGAAATCTAGTAAGTGTTTCTAAGGTTTAATTTTATCTCAATTTGAAAAAGACAATCAATCACTGATTAATTTTAAATCCAAATTTGAAAGGTGATTTGGTTTAAAACGAAAAAAAAAGGTAGTAAATGGAAGCTCCAAGATTTAAAACAAGCATTAAAAAATGCTTTTTTCCAAGTCTCGATTTCAAAAAGGAAGCTTCCAAATTCACTCTATTCGCCTCCGTTTTTTTTTGTTTGATCACAACGAACACACCTTCAATTTCAATCTTTAACCTTCATTCAATTCAGATACTCGTCTTCAACGGTCCATCTTGTTCAACCTTGATGTTTGAACCTTGTTGTCAACACTTATTTCATATCATCAAGTTATTAGAAATAAGATTTATCTCAAAAATTAAAGAAATATACAACATCATATTTTGCTAATGTGAATCAAGACATGGTAAATATGGGCACACACAAGATTTGTAATCATGATTCATACAAAAATTAATTGACCTTTGATATCACCTTTTCAAGGAAAGCTTCAATTTGTAACAAGTTTTTTAAATGTTCTCTTTTCCCTCATTACTGACATTGGGAGGCTCAATCACTCAAAGGCTAATTTAAAACACATTTTCCCTCAACCTTTCCAATATCCTATTGCTCACATGTTTCAACTAGAATCTTATTTGAGTATACCACACATAATGAACAAAATGAAATAAAGGCCAAATCAGTGAGCTAGAATTCAAACTTCATAATGGACAACGTTAAGGCCAATTCAATCATTTGAGTCATAGAAAATTCACGTTTGTTGAAAGGTATGTCAGAATTCATAGTTAGCTCCCATCATGATAAAGAGGTCATAAATAAAAGATATTGTTCGTAGTTTGTAAAGATTCCAGAACTCCCTTAAGTCCTCAACATTAGATTTCATCAATATCATGTTCCTCGAAAACACACTACACTTCACCATATGTTGGTGCTTGAATGGCTACCGATACTTGGGAAAAGTTATGCAAGTTCAAAGTCAATTTTCACCGGTGTTTGCATCAACATAAACACATCACTAAATACCTATTCATGTGAGCACTAGCACAAAAAAAAAAAGCATGATTTGCAGGTAAGGCTTTAGCCACCATATAATCAATAAATGTAAAGAAAACTGATAGTAGAGTATATGCTTTTTACAAGTTCGGCATTCTGTTTCCTCATCTACCTACGCGCCTAAACAAAATAATAATGTAAGGCACGAAATACTATAGTGAATAAAAACAAACCCAAACATGCATATCAGATCTTTCAAATACAAAAGTTAAATCATAGGCTCCCAAGTGCGATTATTTTCATCACATTTACCCACACACATTTAAAAGACTTGACAGGGAGAGGTGGAATTTATTTCTACTACATTTAATTGGCATTGAAGAGACAATGTGTGGCCCACAACAAAGTCAATGGCATCATATCAAATCAAAAGTCTTAATACACACTCAACCTTAAGAAATAGAAAAGCATTTACGTGTCACTGGTTCATCTGCTGCTCTTTTAGGATACTGATGGAGTACTGAGGGATCTAATGATCAGAGATCAATATGCATTTTACGTACACTAGCAGGGACTACAGAGGGATCTGATGACAAAAGATCAATATCTTTAAAGTTCATTCAAACAAATCCCATGCCTGCTATTTCTCATGTTGACGCAGAAGTGAGACATAGTTTGAGATTTGAAAATTAGCACCTAGGATAGGAAGTTATTTGCAGCACAGGCGTGGGAACATGGAGTAGCATAGGAAACAACCATCAGATTGTGAGCTTTACACAGATTCTTTAATAGCTTTATGTCCCATCCAGATGTACGTAATATTGTCCTATCTTGTGTGTGCTTATGTCTCCCTATGATCAAGGTTCTAGTCATAACAAGGACATATATTACAGACGTTTGAGGCTGACATTTGAATGGTCGGGAACATAGACAAGACTTAAGAGCTGTGACTTCCTAGATTGCTAGACTTAAAAGAAAACCGCAGGTGTAAAAGCGAATTTCACATCTTTTTCTTGATAACCATTCTAAGTGCTAGGAAGAATATGGCATACCCCAGTTTTGCAGCAACACCTTAAGCTTTCTTTAAGCATGACAGTCATGCACCTATCCTTACCTTTCTTGGTATATGCACAGATCACAATAATATATTTCCACCTCGTTATTTAAGCGGGCATAAGTTAATGAAATACATCCACCCCATGGAAATAGCAAGTACTTGTAACCATGATAAATATGGATCCCAATAGCTATCCCATAAAGATAGTCGTAGTAAAAAACAAGCATTTAATTATTCAGGCAATAATCAACTTTCCCCATGTTCAACATTAATTGACAAACATATCTAACTCGTTGAATTTCTAATGAACAAGGAGTTTGAATTATTTAGAAAAGGGTAGATGCTGTGTATTTTGAGGAAAGGCTACACATAAAGTGTTCAGTCTTGCCTACTCCCACTGCAAAAGGTCCACGTGTTTATTGAAGCTGTGAAAGCTGTGTATTTCAGTGTACCTACCTGCAACATTCAAAATCATACACTAGAAAGAAAAGAGCTACGGGAAATAACAAGCAGATCTATTTGCAACGTTTGATTAGAAAATATATATATGTATTATTATTGAAAATCCCTCAACCGCCACAGTCTTCTTTTCCTTTTAGGCACAACTTTGTATGAATTTCATATATGGATAAGCAACGAAGCAAAGCCTGGTCAGCAGGGATGAAGGAACAAAGAATTTTCCGGAAGTGACTGAGCAACACATTTCTGAAACTTGTATAAAAACTACTTTTTTTTTTTTTTTTTGAATAGTATCAAAACATCGGATTAGATCTTGAATCAGAAACTAGTCATATCCATTGCAATAATCTATATCAAATAGAACATAGATTTTATTTTATTTTCTATATTTATAGCCCTCCTTCTAGCGCCATTTTGTGGTGGCTAAATTCTGCAACATGTTAGTATATCATGTAAATCAAACTAAGATGGCAAAATCCAACAAACCCTATGAAATATTGCTCCATACTAGATATGCTAAATTAAGACATTTAAACAACTAGAAATACCAAATGAAATGATTTTAAAGCACAAATAACATGAAGCAAATCTATCCCATATTGGATTGGTGCAACTTAGTGTTGTAGGAAGTTGCTCTTTCCCAATCCTTGATAAGCTTAGTGAGATAGACAATGAGATGCTTGAACTCAAGTTGCCTATAGTGTAGATGCTTGGATATGTGGCTATTGTGTTGTTTGAAGGAGAGAAGCCTTCAACTTATAGTTGAGCTTGAAGAGAGGAGAGGCCAAATTGATGAATGTGGGATCATTCATGGGCCAATGACAAGATGCCACTTGTCAAGGTGTGAGAGGGTGAGGAATGTGCAAGTTTTGGCAAATGTGCCAATTTCAAATTTGAATTTGAATGACTTGACATGTTTTGGGGGGATGAAAGGTGCAATAAATGCTATGTTGACTTGTGCAAATAGCATTTAAAACCTTGTTGGAAGGGACAAGTCCCTTTTGGGGGGAAGATTCAAATTGGAAGAATATTCCATTTTGATGCCATTTTGAATGTAATTAGAGGAATTATAAATCAAATAAATGATTTATTGGTGCAAGTGGGTGGGTTAGTTAGGAGTTTGGATTTGACTCTAGTTGAGTCAAAAGCTAGAGAATGGTAATCATGATTAGAAGTTAATAAATGTAGATTAATTAACTTGGATGATATTAGGAGGTGACATTTGATTAAATCAATATGATTTATTAAATCAAATGAGAAGAACATAAGGATTAAATAATTTGATTTATTTAATGAACCTTAGGAAATTAATCAATAAATTACTTTAATTGATTAATAGCTGAAATGAATGTTAATTTGTATGATGCATGATTGTTATTTTCGCATGTCTACATTTTGCCCCTCTTTGAAGCAATGTACTCATTGCATTGGTTCAAAGAATGATGTTGCCGGCATCGAAATTAAAAAATTCTTTGGTTTTTTCAGATGCCCCAGTGGAAATGAGTACGTTAGTACATTGCCCCCTCGAGAGATCAAGTGAAAAGATTCAATTTGAGGTGGATCTCATGAAAAAGAGGTTCAAAATGGATGTATGGATGATGAGACTATATGATACTGATGATGTAAATGATATATCCGGAAGATGCTTAGAATAACAAATCTATATTATTTTAAGCATGTTAAATGATTATGCGATGCATGTGAGATGGATGAGATGGATGATGTTGTCCTATAATGATATGACGTGATTATGCAAGATGAGAGGATGAATGCAGCATGGATGCAGGATGGATGCATTGTTAGCGTGAAAGAAGGTAGAAGAATGAGAGGGATGAACCCTTGAATCCAAGAAGATGCAGAATTTCAACAAGCCAACTTTATTAGAGATGATGATGAAAGATGATGATGTATTGCTTATCCAGGAATGGGAGATAAAGAGCGTAACTTTCTTTATGTTTGATAACACACATAGGTGCGATGCATCAAGGTATTAAGAACCAGGATGGCGTTGCACCTAGTGTGATGGACTCTGACTCGGCAATCAGATAGGAGTGATCTTGTTCACACTTGACATACGGAAACCTTGCTAGGACGGACCCAACAAAGAAAGTATTCGCCAAGTTATTTTACAAGAACATCCAACAAGCACAACAGATAAAAAGATAATGATCATTGCCCCATTCCTTTCTCTCTAAACCTATTTTGTTTAGGCATCATCGAGAGGTCCTTGGAATGAGTGCAAAATAAGATAAGTCAAAAAGACCAAAATAAAGTAAACAAACAAGCTGATGTTCTTCGTATCGCTAGCCAAGACTAAAATACTACGAGGGGTACCTGATGCTTATGTCCATCATGGGAAAGCTTCATCCTAGGACATGTAGTGATCAGGGTTTTGGTAGGACTGATTGGGTGATAAGCTATTGATACTCCGAGTTGACCAACTTGCTGACTTACTGACTTAGACCTTCGAGACCTTGACAATTAGGTGTTCACTTTAGAACCTGGTAGACTTGCTTCTGACTGACTCACCAAAGGGTGAAAGTGATGATGATTTATTAGGAACAACGATTATTGCGAGTGAAAGCGAGATGGAATGGATGCACCATTTTGGTTTTTTCAAATGTTTTGAGGCTGTTTTTGGTATTTTCAAGATTTATGAATGTTTTTGGTATTTTCAAAACTTTATGAATGTTTTTGGATTTTGTGTCAATTGACTTGACTGTGGATGAGATAGATGGGAAAATGGATGCCAATGCGACAGACGCATAAAGAATGACCTAAATGTAAAAAAGATAAGCAAACGAATGCCAATGCGATGGACGCCTAACTAGATGGGCAAACGGATGCCAATGCGACGGACGCATAAATGAATGGGAAAATGGATTGCCAATGCGATAGACGCATAAATGAATGGGCAAACGGATTACCAATGCGATGGACGCATAAAGAATGACTTAAATGTATAAAAGATAAGCAAATGAATGCCAATGCGACAGATGCCTAACTAGATGGGCAAATAGATACCAATGCGATGGATGCATAAAGAATGACCTAAATGTAAAAAAAGATAAGCAAACGAATGCCATTGCGATGGACGCCTAAAGGATGGGCAGACGGATGCCAATGCGACGAACGCAAATTGTCTCGGGGGATGATCAAAGATCAACCTTGCCTACGTTCAAGCTCAAAGATGACGTAGTTCGACAAGGTGAAATACTGACAAGACTAAATGATGAATTTTTTGAAGATTTTCTGATATTTCGACATGTTTTTGATTTTTTGAATGATTTGGATGTTTTTAGATTTTTTGATGAATTTTTTGAATGTTTTTGGATTTTTGATGATTTTGACAATTCGGATATGGACATGATATGATATCAATGCTTTGTTTTGGGATTTTGTTGAAAACCAAGCTTAATGTTGATCAATCAGATTGATGGATGGATAGTTTGACTAAGTGTGTTAAGTCAAACGAAAGTGATAATGCACTTGTAATTCCAAGAAGTTATGTTATCTTGGAGTAAACTTGTACAAAAGAGGATGGTTTGACTAAGTGTGTTAAGTCAAACGAGGTGGTGTTGATTTTGGTAATTTGGCTAAGTGTGTTAAGCCAAACAAAGTGATGATAATGAACTTGTAAACCCAAGGAAGTTGTGTTATCCTAGAGTAAACTCGTGCACAAGATGATAGTTTGACTAAGTGTGTTAAGTCAAACAAGATGATGATTGATTGGATTCGATTGATCAAGATCGATGAAGCTTGAGTTAGAACAAAATTGCTTTGATTATTCCATGTGACACAGATGTGTGCATTAGATGCAACTGATATGAATTGCTTGGATTGATATTCGATGAAAGATAAAGCTTAATGAGGAACGTCTTCTTGTCAAAATATGCCATGGGCTAGTGATTTGGATTTTGGTTCACAAATTGATTTGACCAAGTTGATTTCACATTTTCCAATGTTTGGATCACTTCATAAGTTGGATGATATACATCAAGATTTATTCTCGAAGCAAGATGCAAATATCTGCCCCCAGTGTCTAGCAATGTTTGAACGACCATGGGTAGATTCTTGGATATGAATGGATATGGATCATCTTGCGATAAGATAAGGTGTTTGAATAGAGGAACGCTCATTCGGATAATGCTTCAAGGCTCAGATAGCGTTGGGTAGGATAGGATCAATGAAAATGACCCATGTCAAGATTTTTACCATAAGCAAGTGTAAAGTGTGCACCCAAAATTTTATCAAGATCAAGGTAACTTGGACCTTGGATGCAGATGGATAAAAATGTGTTGGATAAATGGTTCATGGATGAACGAATGATATGGATGGAATGCTGGCTTTATTATGGATGTGATAAGATGCTTTCTCCTGAATTGGTGCATGTAGATGCTCGATTCTACACATGATGCCTGTTTGCCAAGTTTTCATCATGGTACCTGTCCAAAGCACCACCGAAATGGTTTTCGCTAGAGGACGATTTTTTTCTTTACTATTTTCAATCCTTTTTCTGATTTTTTTGGATTTTTGTATTTTTTGTATTTTTGTTGTCACCAAGATGCCTGTTTGCCAGGTTTTCATCGAGGTAACCATTTTTTCAGGACTTTTTCTGATTGTTTTTGTATTTTCTGAGAGATTTTAAGTTGATGCTGAACCACTTGGTGGTGCTGATGTTGATGCTTCTGTCATAATGTGCCATCGATATCCTGCTTGTAGAAGTTGTCTTGCCAAGATACGTGCACTTGAATGCAACTTTTGAGATTCTTGATCTGCTTTGCTGATACCGGAGTTAACTCTGTCTTTGTGCGCACATCGCAATAGAGTGCCTTCTGAATCCTTATGATGAAGGGTCGCCGCCAATACATGGTCAATGTGAGAATTGGATATCATGCGTGGAGGTGTGGATGGAGTGTGTTTAGGAGTAATAGATGGATTGGTCAATGGTTTGGAACCTTTGACTCTCCAAACTTGGGAAGATGAGCAATAATGGGTGGATATGGAAGTGTGCATGGAATTTGGACCAACTGCTTGATACACTTTGTACGTTGCTTGAGAAGCCTGCTTTTTCCTTTGTGGAAATCTTTGATGGATACTTGTCCCATTTTTATTTTGCCCCATAGTTTCTTTGACTGATGGAGTTTGATAGGGATAATCTTTCTTTGTATTTTTTGGTATCCATATGTATTTAATTTGTCCTTCAAGCTTCAGTACTTCTTTTTCTTTGATAACGTTCTTTGTTCTTTGATTCGAATCTTTCTTTTGTTGTTGGTCCCAATTCGTGGATGGGGTGATGGGTGGATGGAGATTCACGGCGTGGCAGGTTGTAGTATTGGCATTGGTTTCATCATAAGGATCCTTTGTGCTCCCTATGTTGACGTTTGCTCGAGATGAAGTTGCCCCCAGTATGGTGATAGTATTACTGATATGTTGAGATCCCTTGATTGTTGAGTAACCAAGGCCTTGACGTTTAGGATTGCCAAAAATCTGCACAGGTTCTAGGATACCCTGTTCATGTAGGCCTAATCCTCTGCCTTGATAATTCATCTGCTGAAAAAACTTATTTGCCATAGGATATGATTTACCTTGGAAACAAGGTGTTGTTCCTTCTCTGCTTTGTCGTGGACCTTCAAATGTGTCAGCTTTTTTATTGATGAGATAGCTTGCTCTAAGAAAGGTGAGTGATCCAACTTTATAAGTGATAGGATCCTCCACATGTGGGATAAACTCCTGATTGATCTCTTTGGCTTGATCTTGTAGTGCTTCTTCCAGAGGTATTGATGATTCACTGTCATTGTAAAAGTATTCCTCATGATTTATTGTTGATATGCTTTCACATGATTTTTTTGATTCACAACTTTTGTAGAAACCTTCTTCATGACCCATTTCTGATATGTCTCTACTTTTGTCTACATCTTGATCATGTGTACAAATGTTAAGAGTAGGAGACTCTTGTTCATTGGTAATGATTTGAAGAGTATGAGACTCTTGTTTTTGAAGATCATCCACGTGTCCATCCAAAGAAAGCATCTCATGGGTAGATGGAGGAGTATGTCCTATGTGGATGTGGTCACCTTGTATGGATAAGAGAGTGTCCATTATATCGTTGTAGTAGCTTGGAGATACAAATTCTTGATCTTGAGTGATTTCGGAATTACTTTCAACATGCTTTGGATCAAGTTCTTGACATGGGTCAATTTCAAAGAATGGATTTCTTTCAAGGGGTTCTTGGACATCGTCCTTAGGCATGGGAAGTGGATTAATATCTACTTGTTCTTTGAATGGATTTGGATCAAGTGTAGTGTCAAAGATTCTTTCACTATTCTCAATCATAAGGTCGAAGGATGTCAATATGCCTTGGGAGGGACCATTGCTAGGCCTTGATGGAATATTTTGATCATGCTTTGGAATAAATTCTTGAGATATGTCTTCTAGCTCATTAGGTGATGTAGAGACATTTTCAACATTGTCATTAGTTGAAGGATCGCAAATTATAGGATCAAATAATGTTAACCCTCCTTTGAATGGATCATTGTTAGACATCGTTGGTGAGTTTTGATCATGATTGAAAAGTGGCTTTTGGTGTGTGATGATTTGATCATTGAATGAGATGGGAACATCTTCAATGTGTTCATTGATGGATAGCTCTTGATCATTGTTCTCAACAATTGCGGTGGGAATCCATTGCAAGCTTTGTTGGGCGAGTAAGGCCTGCGTTTGCTGTTGAGCCAACAACGCTTGTTGTTTGTCATGTTGTTTTTGTGCCAACCAGGATTTTTGTTGGGCTCTTTGTTGTGCTACTTCTTCTTCGATTGATTGCAATAGTGCGTAGAATTTTGCTTGCGCTTGCGCTTGTTGGGCTACTTGAGCCGCTTGTGCTTGCTGAGCAACTAGCTGTGTAGCTTGTTGGGCTTGGAGTGCCTTTTTGCGGGAAGCTTCTTGTGCAGCTTGCAACATGATGGAGAATGAATTGGTCATGCTATGTTTTGGCAGTGGTGGTGGTGGTGGTGGTGGCAGAATGGGAATGGTGTTGATTGTTGGGGTTGCTTGGATGGTTTCCATCTATTTTTGCGATGTTGATGGAAAAATGGGATGATTTGGTATGATGTTTTGATTTGGCATGATAGATTGAAATTGAACATTGTTGTGGTTGGGAATCATATTGCTTGGATTTAGGTAACTTTGATTTTGCATGTTGTTACCTTGGTTTGAATCAACATATGGAGTCGTCAACATATTGCTTGGATTTTGAGCATTGATGGGATTTGCAAACATGTCTACCCCAAAATTTACCAAGTGTGGATTTGAAATGGTCATGTTTGATAAAGTTGTACTTGGCATGTATGGATTTGGTGGGATAATGTTGTTTGGAAAACTCATGCATTGAGCATTTGGTTGATAGATTTGCAGATTTGGACTTGGATTTAAATCTATCATTGGGAAAGGTGTTCCAAACTTTGGATTGGGTATGCTCATATTTTTTGTACCATTGATGTTTGTATGAGATAATGCTCCCATGTATGCATTGTACAAGCTTTGATAATCAAATGGTATTGCAAGGTTTGGATAGTTTGGTTGAATCGAATTGCTCATGATGGATGGATCAAGTTTATATTCCATGTCCCTCTTGTGTTGAGATCGAGTTTGAACCATAAAATGAAGATCAATTTTCAAGAATGTAAGAGATGAACCTCTAATCCTTTAGATCAGTCTAAACCTTAGGTTCAAAGAAGCAAAGAACTAGGATAAATGAAGGATCAAAGCGATGATGAGAATGAGATAAATGAAAGATGAGTGATATGGATGAATGGAACTCTTAAAGAAACTTTGAAGGAAATGCTAAACTTTTAGGACTTTGATTGATCGTGATTGGATTGATGGTTTGACTAGATGTGTTAAGTCAAACAAAATGTGATAAATGTAATTGTAAAGCTCTAGGAAGTTGTGTTATCCATAGAGTGAACTCCTACAAGATGGTAGTTTGACTAAGTGCGTCAAGTCAAACGAGGTGATGATTTGATAATTTGGCTAGGTGTGTTAAGCCAAACAAGATGAACTCGTAAACCCTAGGAAGTTGTATTATCCAAGAGAGAACTTGTGTATAAGATGATGGTTTGACTAGTTGTGTTAAGTCAAACAAAGTGATTTGATTTTTCCTAGAAGTTTAGCATAAAAGATGTTTACAAAGTTTCCAAGAGTTGTTGGTGAGGTGATTTTTGACTGATTTTGATGGTTGAAAGATGGATGAAAGTGATTGAAATTGATCCTAGACTTGACCTAGAATAACACTTCTGCTTACAAGACCTTGATGTTGAAGAACATGCTATATTCTGAACTCGAAAAGTCTCTCAAGATGCTCCTCATGAGCCTTTAGACTAAGCTTCTTGAACCTTGGTTTTGGGATTTTTGAACTTGCGAGAAATCATGTTAGAAAACACATGTGTAATCGAATTTGTTTTTTATCTTGTCTTAGTGAATCCTTTTTACCAAAATCACTTGCTTGATTATGTTTTCAAACTGAATGTCTAATGTCCCACTTTTGTTTTCATCCCACAATGTCCATTATGTGGAAATCAAAGAAATTAGGGCAAAAGTTTCCTAGGTTTATCCTTACTGAAAACAAATGACGATAGAATTCGAGCACTTAGAAACCTCTAAGGATATTATCCCTAGGGAAAGCAAGAGTACTCAAATTCGTCAAGGATATTTGTTTCCTCCAAGGTGTTTGAAATTTGAGGCTCTTGTGAATGTTCGTTTTCAAATGTTTCCAAGATCAAGCAATGTATTTTTTCCAAGCACTTTCACACTCCTAGGTTGATGATACAATACCTTGTTGGGTTCCCACTTGGATAAATCCAACTGCGCATATCTTGTGCGAATGGCTAAATGCTTGACCACACTGGCTCCCCTCCACGGCACTCACTTATTCGGGTCAGCCAAGCATTAGTACCCATGAATCTCCCATGGCATACTTTCCATTTCCACAACAAGACCGCATGTTACGTGGGGCGGCTTTAGAGGACATGACCTCTTGCACCAACAAGATAGACAAGGTTTTGGCCAATTTCTAAACAAGGGTTCTAACTCGGGCATTCCGTTCGTGGGGGATTATCCAACGTCGGCGAGAGTCCATTGCTGTCCATCTCGTCGGAATAATCCTCGTGATTCTTGAACTTTCCTCAAGAATCCACACTTATATACCGGTTGGAAGTCGCTTGGCTTTAGCGTGTTCTCGATTGGGTCGTTCCCTTGGGTGAGTACTTTTTCCCACAAGGCAGGCCCTCTAAGATAGACAAAAGTGAGTAAACATATTTGTAGTTTGATCAACCTTCGTTTAGAAACAAAGGGAGAACACTCGCAAGATGTTTTGTTCAAATTTTAAGTTCCAAATCGAAGTCTGGAGGCAATATTTTTTACAACTTAACATCACCAAAATGCTTTTGATTCTCCAGATTGCTGTGAAGTGCGAGAGAAGCGCATACACATTTCGAATGATGTTAATTTATGAAAAAGGTTGCAAAACATGAAAGAAACTTGTTCATTTTATACCTCAAAGTAGTGATGAGTTCATTTTAGAAGCACCAAAATGAAGTGTGAAGTTTTTCCTTCTTCAGTTTTAAGTCCAAATTGAAATTCTAGTAAGTGTTTCTAAGGTTCAATTTTATCCCAATTTGAAAAAGACAATCAATCACTGATTAATTTTAAATCCAAAATTGAAAGGTGATTTGGTTTAAAATAGGAAAAAAAGGTAGTAAATGGAAGCTCTAAGATTTAAAACAAGCATTAAAAAATGCTTTTTCCAAGTCTCGATTTCAAAAAGGTAACTTCCAGCTTCACTCTATTCACCTCCGTTTTTTTTGTTTGATCACAATGTCAACACCTTCAATTTCAACCTTTAACCTTTGTTCAATTCGGATATTCTTCTTCAAATGTCCACCTTGATTTCAACCTTGATGTTTGAACCTTTGTTGTCAACACTATTTCATATCATCAAGTTATTAGAAATAAGATTTATCTCAAAATTAAAGAAATATACAACACTACATTTTGCTAATGTGAATCAAGGACATGGTAAATATGGGCACAATACGCAAGATTTGTAACTCATGATTCCATACAAAATTAATTGACCTTTGATATCACCTTTCAAGGAAAGCTTCAATTTGAACAAGTTTTTTAAATGTTCTCTTTCTCCCTCACATTACTCACATTGGGAGGCCTAATTCACTCAAAGGCTAATTTAAAACACATTTTCCTCAACCTTTCCAAGTATATCCTATTGCTCACATGTTTCAACTAGAATCTTATTTGAGTATACCACACATAATGAACAAAATGAAATAAAGGCCAAATCAGTGAGCTAGAATTCAAACTTCATAATGGACAACGTTAAGGCCAATTCAATCATTTGAGTCATAGAAAATTCACGTTTGTTGAAAGGTATATCAGAATTCATAGTTAGCTCCCATCATGATAAAGAGGTCATAAATAAAAGATATTGTTCGTAGTTTGTAAAGATTCCAGAACTCCCTTAAGTCCTCAACATTAGATTTCATCAATATCATGCTCCTCGAAAACACACTACACTTCACCATATGTTGGTGCTTGAATGGCTACCGATACTTGGGAAAAGTTATGCAAGTTCAAAGTCAATTTTCACCGGTGTTTGCATCAACATAAACACATCACTAAATACCTATTCATGTGAGCACTAGCACAAAAAAAAAAGCATGATTTGCAGGTAAGGCTTTAGCCACCATATAATCAATAAATGTAAAGAAAACTGATAGTAGAGTATATGCTTTTT
>CM021100.1:14362761-14614607 GCA_007115665.2 Sequoiadendron giganteum
TATAATCAATAAATGTAAAGAAAACTGATAGTAGAGTATATGCTTTTTACAAGTTCGGCATTCTGTTTCCTCATCTACCTACGCGCCTAAACAAAATAATAATGTAAGGCACGAAATACTATAGTGAATAAAAACAAACCCAAACATGCATATCAGATCTTTCAAATACAAAAGTTAAATCATAGGCTCCCAAGTGCGATTATTTTCATCACATTTACCCACACACATTTAAAAGACTTGACAGGGAGAGGTGGAATTTATTTCTACTACATTTAATTGGCATTGAAGAGACAATGTGTGGCCCACAACAAAGTCAATGGCATCATATCAAATCAAAAGTCTTAATACACACTCAACCTTAAGAAATAGAAAAGCATTTACGTGTCACTGGTTCATCTGCTGCTCTTTTAGGATACTGATGGAGTACTGAGGGATCTAATGATCAGAGATCAATATGCATTTTACGTACACTAGCAGGGACTACAGAGGGATCTGATGACAAAAGATCAATATCTTTAAAGTTCATTCAAACAAATCCCATGCCTGCTATTTCTCATGTTGACGCAGAAGTGAGACATAGTTTGAGATTTGAAAATTAGCACCTAGGATAGGAAGTTATTTGCAGCACAGGCGTGGGAACATGGAGTAGCATAGGAAACAACCATCAGATTGTGAGCTTTACACAGATTCTTTAATAGCTTTATGTCCCATCCAGATGTACGTAATATTGTCCTATCTTGTGTGTGCTTATGTCTCCCTATGATCAAGGTTCTAGTCATAACAAGGACATATATTACAGACGTTTGAGGCTGACATTTGAATGGTCGGGAACATAGACAAGACTTAAGAGCTGTGACTTCCTAGATTGCTAGACTTAAAAGAAAACCGCAGGTGTAAAAGCGAATTTCACATCTTTTTCTTGATAACCATTCTAAGTGCTAGGAAGAATATGGCATACCCCAGTTTTGCAGCAACACCTTAAGCTTTCTTTAAGCATGACAGTCATGCACCTATCCTTACCTTTCTTGGTATTTCTTGGTATATGCACAGATCACAATAATATATTTCCACCTCGTTATTTAAGCGGGCATAAGTTAATGAAATACATCCACCCCATGGAAATAGCAAGTACTTGTAACCATGATAAATATGGATCCCAATAGCTATCCCATAAAGATAGTCGTAGTAAAAAACAAGCATTTAATTATTCAGGCAATAATCAACTTTCCCCATGTTCAACATTAATTGACAAACATATCTAACTCGTTGAATTTCTAATGAACAAGGAGTTTGAATTATTTAGAAAAGGGTAGATGCTGTGTATTTTGAGGAAAGGCTACACATAAAGTGTTCAGTCTTGCCTACTCCCACTGCAAAAGGTCCACGTGTTTATTGAAGCTGTGAAAGCTGTGTATTTCAGTGTACCTACCTGCAACATTCAAAATCATACACTAGAAAGAAAAGAGCTACGGGAAATAACAAGCAGATCTATTTGCAACGTTTGATTAGAAAATATATATATGTATTATTATTGAAAATCCCTCAACCGCCACAGTCTTCTTTTCCTTTTAGGCACAACTTTGTATGAATTTCATATATGGATAAGCAACGAAGCAAAGCCTGGTCAGCAGGGATGAAGGAACAAAGAATTTTCCGGAAGTGACTGAGCAACACATTTCTGAAACTTGTATAAAAACTACTTTTTTTTTTTTTTTTTGAATAGTATCAAAACATCGGATTAGATCTTGAATCAGAAACTAGTCATATCCATTGCAATAATCTATATCAAATAGAACATAGATTTTATTTTATTTTCTATATTTATAGCCCTCCTTCTAGCGCCATTTTGTGGTGGCTAAATTCTGCAACATGTTAGTATATCATGTAAATCAAACTAAGATGGCAAAATCCAACAAACCCTATGAAATATTGCTCCATACTAGATATGCTAAATTAAGACATTTAAACAACTAGAAATACCAAATGAAATGATTTTAAAGCACAAATAACATGAAGCAAATCTATCCCATATTGGATTGGTGCAACTTAGTGTTGTAGGAAGTTGCTCTTTCCCAATCCTTGATAAGCTTAGTGAGATAGACAATGAGATGCTTGAACTCAAGTTGCCTATAGTGTAGATGCTTGGATATGTGGCTATTGTGTTGTTTGAAGGAGAGAAGCCTTCAACTTATAGTTGAGCTTGAAGAGAGGAGAGGCCAAATTGATGAATGTGGGATCATTCATGGGCCAATGACAAGATGCCACTTGTCAAGGTGTGAGAGGGTGAGGAATGTGCAAGTTTTGGCAAATGTGCCAATTTCAAATTTGAATTTGAATGACTTGACATGTTTTGGGGGGATGAAAGGTGCAATAAATGCTATGTTGACTTGTGCAAATAGCATTTAAAACCTTGTTGGAAGGGACAAGTCCCTTTTGGGGGGAAGATTCAAAATGGAAGAATATTCCATTTTGATGCCATTTTGAATGTAATTAGAGGAATTATAAATCAAATAAATGATTTATTGGTGCAAGTGGGTGGGTTAGTTAGGAGTTTAGATTTGACTCTAGTTGAGTCAAAAGCTAGAGAATGGTAATTGTGATTAGAAGCTAATAAATGTAGATTAATTAACTTGGATGATATTAGGAGGTGACATTTGATTAAATCAATATGATTTATTAAATCAAATGAGAAGAACATAAGGATTAAATAATTTGATTTATTTAATGAACCTTAGGAAATTAATCAATAAATTACTTTAATTGATTAATAGCTGAAATGAATGTTAATTTGTATGATGCATGATTGTTATTTTCGCATGTCTACATTTTGCCCCTCTTTGAAGCAATGTACTCATTGCATTGGTTCAAAGAATGATGTTGCCGGCATCGAAATTAAAAAATTCTTTGGTTTTTTCAGATGCCCCAGTGGAAATGAGTACGTTAGTACATTGCCCCCTCGAGAGATCAAGTGAAAAGATTCAATTTGAGGTGGATCTCATGAAAAAGAGGTTCAAAATGGATGTATGGATGATGAGACTATATGATACTGATGATGTAAATGATATATCCGGAAGATGCTTAGAATAACAAATCTATATTATTTTAAGCATGTTAAATGATTATGCGATGCATGTGAGATGGATGAGATGGATGATGTTGTCCTATAATGATATGACGTGATTATGCAAGATGAGAGGATGAATGCAGCATGGATGCATTGTTAGCGTGAAAGAAGGTAGAAGAATGAGAGGGATGAACCCTTGAATCCAAGAAGATGCAGAATTTCAACAAGCCAACTTTATTAGAGATGATGATGAAAGATGATGATGTATTGCTTATCCAGGAATGGGAGATAAAGAGCGTAACTTTCTTTATGTTTGATAACACACATAGGTGCGATGCATCAAGGTATTAAGAACCAGGATGGTGTTGCGCCTAGTGTGATGGACTCTGACTCGACAATCAGATAGGAGTGATCTTGTTCACACTTGACATACGGAAACCTTGCTAGGATGGACCCAACAAAGAAAGTATTTGCCAAGTTATTTTACAAGAACATCCAACAAGCACAACAGATAAAAAGATAATGATCATTGCCCCATTCCTTTCTCTCTAAACCTATTTTGTTTAGGCATCATCGAGAGGTCCTTGGAATGAGTGCAAAATAAGATAAGTCAAAAAGACCAAAATAAAGTAAACAAACAAGCTGATGTTCTTCGTATCGCTAGCCAAGACTAAAATACTACGAGGGGTACCTGATGCTTATGTCCATCATGGGAAAGCTTCATCCTAGGACATGTAGTGATCAGGGTTTTGGTAGGACTGATTGGGTGATAAGCTATTGATACTCCGAGTTGACCAACTTGCTGACTTACTGACTTAGACCTTCGAGACCTTGACAATTAGGTGTTCACTTTAGAACCTGGTAGACTTGCTTCTGACTGACTCACCAAAGGGTGAAAGTGATGATGATTTATTAGGAACAACGATTATTGCGAGTGAAAGCGAGATGGAATGGATGCACCATTTTGGTTTTTTCAAATGTTTTGAGGCTGTTTTTGGTATTTTCAAGATTTATGAATGTTTTTGGTATTTTCAAAACTTTATGAATGTTTTTGGATTTTGTGTCAATTGACTTGACTGTGGATGAGATAGATGGGAAAATGGATGCCAATGCGACAGACGCATAAAGAATGACCTAAATGTAAAAAAGATAAGCAAACGAATGCCAATGCGATGGACGCCTAACTAGATGGGCAAACGGATGCCAATGCGACGGACGCATAAATGAATGGGAAAATGGATTGCCAATGCGATAGACGCATAAATGAATGGGCAAACGGATTACCAATGCGATGGACGCATAAAGAATGACTTAAATGTATAAAAGATAAGCAAATGAATGCCAATGCGACAGATGCCTAACTAGATGGGCAAATAGATACCAATGCGATGGATGCATAAAGAATGACCTAAATGTAAAAAAAGATAAGCAAACGAATGCCATTGCGATGGACGCCTAAAGGATGGGCAGACGGATGCCAATGCGACGAACGCAAATTGTCTCGGGGGATGATCAAAGATCAACCTTGCCTACGTTCAAGCTCAAAGATGACGTAGTTCGACAAGGTGAAATACTGACAAGACTAAATGATGAATTTTTTGAAGATTTTCTGATATTTCGACATGTTTTTGATTTTTTGAATGATTTGGATGTTTTTAGATTTTTTGATGAATTTTTTGAATGTTTTTGGATTTTTGATGATTTTGACAATTCGGATATGGACATGATATGATATCAATGCTTTGTTTTGGGATTTTGTTGAAAACCAAGCTTAATGTTGATCAATCAGATTGATGGATGGATAGTTTGACTAAGTGTGTTAAGTCAAACGAAAGTGATAATGCACTTGTAATTCCAAGAAGTTATGTTATCTTGGAGTAAACTTGTACAAAAGAGGATGGTTTGACTAAGTGTGTTAAGTCAAACGAGGTGGTGTTGATTTTGGTAATTTGGCTAAGTGTGTTAAGCCAAACAAAGTGATGATAATGAACTTGTAAACCCAAGGAAGTTGTGTTATCCTAGAGTAAACTCATGCACAAGATGATAGTTTGACTAAGTGTGTTAAGTCAAACAAGGTGATGATTGATTAGATTTGATTGATCAAGATCGATGAAGCTTGAGTTAGAACAAAATTGCTTTGATGATTTGACGTGACACATATGTGCACATTAGATGCGACTGATATGAATTGCTTGGATTGATGTTCAACAAAAGATAAAACATCATCTTGTCAAAATATGCCATGGGCTAGTGATTTGGATTCATGTTCACAAATGATTTGACCAAGTTGATTTCACATTTTCCAATGTTTGGATCACTTCATGAGTTGGAGGACATAGATCAAGATTTATTCTCGAAGCGAGATGTAAATATCTGCCCCCATTGTCTAGCAATGTTTGGAATACCATGGGTGAATTCTTGGGTACAAATGGATATGGATTATCTTGCGATAAGATAAGGGTGCTCAGAATAGAGGAACGCTCATTCGGATAATGCTTCAAGGCTCAGATAGCATTGGATAGGATGGGATCAATGAAAATGACCCATGTCAAGATGTTTACCATAAACATGTGTAAAGTGTGTACCAAACTTTTATCAAGATAATGCAGATAGACGGTAATGGGTTGGATAAATGGTTCATGGATGAACGAATGATACGGCTCAAATGATGGCCTTATTATGGATGCGATAAGATGCTTTCTCTTGAACTGGCGCACGTAGATGCTCGATTCTACACATGACACCTGTTTGCCAGGTTTTCATCATGGTACCTATCCAAAGTGCCACCGAAATGGTTTTCACTGGAGGATGATTTTTTTCTTTACTGTTTTCAATCCTTTTTTTGATTTTTTTTGGATTTTTTTTGTATTTTTGTATTTTTTTGCTGTCACCAAGACAGCTGTTTGCCAGGTTTTCATCAAGGTGACCATTTTTTCAGGACATTTTTCTGATTTTTTTGTATTTTCTGAGAGATTTTAAGTTGATGCTGAACCACCTGGTGGTGCTGATGTTGATGCTTCTGTCATAATGTTCCATCGATATCCTGCTTGTAGAAGTTGCTTTGCCAAGATACGTGCACTTGAATGCAACTTTTGAGATTCTTGATCTGCTTTGCTGATACTGGAGTTAACTCTGTCTTTGTGCGCCCATCGTGATAGAGTGCCTTCTGAATCCTTATGATGAAGGGTCGTCGCCAATACATGGTCAATGTGAGAATTGGATATCATGCGTGGAGGCGTGGATGGAGTAATAGATGGATTGGTCGATGGTTTGGAACCTTTGACTCTTCAAACTTGGGAAGATGAGCAATAATGGGTGGATACGGAAGTGTACGTGGAATTAGGACCAACTACTTGATACACTTTGTACGTTGCTTGAGAAGCCTGCTTTTGCTTTTCTGGACATCTTTGATGGATACTTGCCCCTTTTTGATTTTTCCCCATAATTTCTTTGACTGATGGAGTTTGATAGGGATAATCTTTCTTTGTATTTTTTGGTATCCATATGTACTTGATTTGTCCAATATGCTTCTTAGCTTCTTTTTCTTTGATAACGTTCTTCATGCTTCGATTCAAGTCTTTATTTTGATGTTGGTCCCAATTCGTGGATGGGGTGATGGGTGGATGAAGATTCGTGATATGGCGGGTTGTAGTATTGGCATCAGTTTCATCATAAGGATTCTTCATGCTCCCCATGTTGATGTTTGCTCGAGACGAAGTTGCCCCCAGTATGGTGATAGTATTACTGATATGTTGAGATCCCTTGATTGTTGAGTAACCAAGGCCTTGACGCTTAGGATTGCCAAAAATCTGCACTGGTTCTAGGATACCCTATTCTTGTAGGCCTAATCCCCTGCCTTGATAATTCATCTGCTGAAAAAATTTATTTGCCATAGGATATGATTTACCTTGGAAACAAGGTATTGTTCCTTCTCTGCTTTGTGGTGAACCTTCAAATGTGTCAGCTTCTTTATTGACGAGATAGCTTGCTCTAAGAAAGGTAAGTGATCCAACTTCATAAGTGACAGGATCCTCCATATGTGGGATAAATTCCTGATTGATCTCTTTGGCTTGATCTTGTAGTGCTTCTTCTAGAGGTATTGATGATTCAATGTCCACACAAAAGTCTTCCTCATGATTTATTCTTTATATGCTTTCACATGATGTTTCTGATTCACAACTTATGTAGAAACTGTCTTCCTGACCCATTTCTGATATGTCTCTGCATTTGTCTACATCTTGATCATGTGTACAAATGTTAAGAGTAGGAAACTCTTGTTCGTTGGTAATGATTTGAAGAGTATGAGACTCTTGTTTTTGAAGATCATCCACGTGTTCATCCAAAGAAAGCATCTCATGGGTAGATGGAGGAGTATGTCCTATGTGGATGTGGTCATCATTTGCGGCATCTTGTATAGATAAAAGAGTGCCCATTAGATCGTTGTAGTATCTCGGAGATATAAATTCTTGATTTTGACTAATTCTTGAATTGCTTTCGCCATGCTTTTGATCACATTCTTGACATGGGTCAATTTCAAAGGATGGATTTTATACAAGGGGTTCTTGGACATCGTCCTTAGGCATGGGAAGTGGATTAATATCCACTTGTTCTTTGAATCGATTTGGATCAAGTGTAGTGTCAAAGATTCTTTCACTATTCTCAATCGTGAGGTCGAAGGATGTCAATATGTCATTGGAAGGGCCATTGCTAGACCTTGATGGAAGATTTTGATCATCCTTTGGAACAAATTCTTGAGATATGTCTTGTAACTCATTAGGTGATGTAGAGACATTTTCAACATTGTCATTAGTTGAAGGATCACAAATTATAAGATCAAATAATGTTAACCCTCCTTTGAATGGATCATTGTTAGACATTGTTGGTGAGTTTTGATCATGATTGAAAAGTGGCTTTTGGGGTGTGATGATTTGATCATTGAATGAGATGGGAACATCTTCAATGTGTTCATTGATGGATAGATCTTGATCATTGTTTTCAACAATTGCGGTGGGAATCTGTTGCAAGCTTTGTTGAGCGGGTAAGGCCTGCGTTTGTTGCTGAGCCAACAACGCTTGTTGTTTGTCGTGTTGTTTTTGTGCCAACAAAGCTTTTTGTTGGGCTCTTTGTTGTGCTACTTCTTCTTGGATTGTTTGCAATAGTGTGTAGAATTCTGCTTGCGCTTGTGCTTGTTGGGCTACTTGAGCCGCTTGTGCTTGAGTTTGTGCAGCTTGTTGGGCTTGGAGTGCCTTTTTGTGGGAAGCTTCTTGAGCGGTTTGCAACATGATGGAGAATGAATTGGTTGTGTTGTATTTTGGCGGTGGTGGTGGTGGAATGGGAATGGTGTTGATTGTTGGGGTTACTTGGATGGTTTCCATCTGTTTTTGCGATGTTGATGGAAAAATGGGATGTTTTGGTATGATGCTTTGATTTGGCATGATGGATTGAAATTGAACATTGTTGTGGTCTAGAATCATATTTCCTTGATCTAGGTAACTTTGATTTTGCATGGTGTTACCTTGACTTGAATCAACATATGGAGTTGCCAATATATTGCTAGGATTTTGAACAACATTAGGGGGATTTGAAAACATGTCAACCCCAAAGTTTACCAAGTGTGGATTTGAAATGGTCATGTTTGGTAAAGTTGCACTTGGTATGTGCGGATTTGGTGGGATAATGTTGTTTGGAAAACTCATGCATTGAGCATTTGGTTGATAGCTTTGCAGATTTGGACTTGGATTTGAATCTATCATTGGGAAAGGTGTTCCAAACTTTGGATCGGGCATACTCACATTCGTTGTACCATTGATGTTTGTATAAGATAATGCTCCCATGTATGCATTGTACAAGCTTTGGAAATCAAATGGTATTGCAAGGCTTGGATAGTTTGGCTGAATCGAATTGCTCATGATGGATGGATCAAGTTTATATTCCATGTCCCTCTTGTGTTGAGATTGAGTTTGAACCATAAAATGAAGATCAATTTTCAAGAATGTAAGAGATGAACCTCTAATCCTTTAGATCGGTCTAAACCTTAGGTTCAAAGAAGTAAAGAACTAGGATAAATGAAGGATCAAAGCGATGATGAGAATGAGATAAATGAAAGATGAGTGATATGGATGAATGGAACTCTTAAAGAAACTTTGAAGGAAATGCTAAACTTTTAGGACTTGATTTGATTGATTCGTGATTGGATTGATGGTTCGACTAGGTGTGTTAAGTCACCCAAAATGTGATGAATGTAATTATAAAACTCTTGGAAGTTGTGTTATCCATAGAGTGAACTCCTTCAAGATGGTAGTTTGACTAAGTGCGTCAAGTCAAACGAGGTGATGATTTGATAATTTGGCTAGGTGTGTTAAGCCAAACAAGATGATACTCGTTAAACCCTAGGAAGTTGTATTATCCTAGAGAAAACTTGTGTATAGGATGATGGTTTGACTAGTTGTGTTAAGTCAAACAAAGAGGTTTTGATTTTGCCTAAAATTTTAGCATAAAAGATGTTTACAAAGTTCCCAAGAGTTGTTGGTGAGGTGATTTTTGACTAATTTTGATGGTTGAGAGATGGGTGAATGTGATTGAATTTGATCCTAGACTTGACCTAGATGACACTTCTGCTTACAAGACCTCGGTGTTGAAGAACACGCTATATTCTAAACTCGAAAAGTCTCTCAAGATGCTCCTCACTAGGTTTCACACTAAGCTTTTTGAACTTCGATTTTTTTGGATTTTGATCATGTTAGAAAACACATGTGTAATCAAATTTGTCTTTTATCTTGCCTTAGTGAATCCTTTTTACTAAAATCACTTGCTTGATTATGTTTTCAAACTGAATGTCTAATGTCTTGCTTTCGTTTTCATCCCACAATGTCCATTATGTGGAAATCAAAGAAATTAGGGCAAAAGTTTCCTAGGTTTATACTTAGTGAAAACAAATGACGATAGAATTCAAGCACTTAGAAACCTCTAAGGATATGATCCCTAGGGAAAGCAAGAGTACTCAAATTCGTCAAAGGATATTTGTTTCCTCTAAGGTGTTTGAAATTTGAGGCTCTTGTGAATGTTTGTTTTTCAATGTTTTGAATCCAAGCAAAGTATTTTTGATTCCAAGCACTTTTACAACCCTAGGATGATGAGGCAATATCTTGTTGGGTTCCCACTTGGATAAATCCAGTTGTGCATATCTTGTGCGAATGGCTAAATGCTTGACCACACTGGCTCCCCTCCACGACACTCACTTATTCGGGTCAGCCAAGCATTAGTACCCATGAATCTCCCATGGCATACTTTCCATTTCCACAACAAGACCGCATGTTATGTGGGGCAGCTTTAGAGGACATGACCTCTTGCACCAACAAGATAGATAAGGTTTTGGCCAATTTCTAAACAAGGGGTTCTAATTCGGGCATTCCGTTCGTGGGGGATTATCCAACGTCGGCAAGAGTCCATTACTGTCCATCTCGTCGGAATAATCCTCATGATATTGGCCTTTGTTCGAATATCCACACTTATATACCGGTTGGAAGCCGCTTGGCTTTAGTGTGTTCCCGGTTGGGTCGTTCCCTTGGGTGAGTACTTTTTCCCACAAGGCAGGCCCTCTAAGATAAACAAATAGTGAGCTAACATATCCCGTCGTTCACACAACCTTTGTTGAAAAACAAAGGGGAGAACCTCCGTAATATATCGTGCTCACACTCGCATGTTTTGTTCAATTTTAGATCCCAAATCGAAGTGTGGAGGCAATATTTTTCACAACTTAATATCAGAAAAAGACTTTTGATTCTTAAGGTCGCTGTGAGGCGCGAGAGAAGCGCATACGTCTTTTCGATGATATTACTTTGTGAAAAAGATTACAAAGCATGACAAACAGTTGTTCATTTTAAGTCCAAAAAGCAGTGATGAATTCGTTTTAAGCACCAAAATCCAAGTGTGAAGGTTGCCTTGTTCAATTTTAATCCCAAATTGAAATCTAGTAAGTGTTTCTAAGGTTTAATTTTATCTCAATTTGAAAAAGACAATCAATCACTGATTAATTTTAAATCCAAATTTGAAAGGTGATTTGGTTTAAAACGAAAAAAAAAGGTAGTAAATGGAAGCTCCAAGATTTAAAACAAGCATTAAAAAATGCTTTTTTCCAAGTCTCGATTTCAAAAAGGAAGCTTCCAAATTCACTCTATTCGCCTCCGTTTTTTTTTGTTTGATCACAACGAACACACCTTCAATTTCAATCTTTAACCTTCATTCAATTCAGATACTCGTCTTCAACGGTCCATCTTGTTCAACCTTGATGTTTGAACCTTGTTGTCAACACTTATTTCATATCATCAAGTTATTAGAAATAAGATTTATCTCAAAAATTAAAGAAATATACAACATCATATTTTGCTAATGTGAATCAAGACATGGTAAATATGGGCACACACAAGATTTGTAATCATGATTCATACAAAAATTAATTGACCTTTGATATCACCTTTTCAAGGAAAGCTTCAATTTGTAACAAGTTTTTTAAATGTTCTCTTTTCCCTCATTACTGACATTGGGAGGCTCAATCACTCAAAGGCTAATTTAAAACACATTTTCCCTCAACCTTTCCAATATCCTATTGCTCACATGTTTCAACTAGAATCTTATTTGAGTATACCACACATAATGAACAAAATGAAATAAAGGCCAAATCAGTGAGCTAGAATTCAAACTTCATAATGGACAACGTTAAGGCCAATTCAATCATTTGAGTCATAGAAAATTCACGTTTGTTGAAAGGTATGTCAGAATTCATAGTTAGCTCCCATCATGATAAAGAGGTCATAAATAAAAGATATTGTTCGTAGTTTGTAAAGATTCCAGAACTCCCTTAAGTCCTCAACATTAGATTTCATCAATATCATGTTCCTCGAAAACACACTACACTTCACCATATGTTGGTGCTTGAATGGCTACCGATACTTGGGAAAAGTTATGCAAGTTCAAAGTCAATTTTCACCGGTGTTTGCATCAACATAAACACATCACTAAATACCTATTCATGTGAGCACTAGCACAAAAAAAAAAAGCATGATTTGCAGGTAAGGCTTTAGCCACCATATAATCAATAAATGTAAAGAAAACTGATAGTAGAGTATATGCTTTTTACAAGTTCGGCATTCTGTTTCCTCATCTACCTACGCGCCTAAACAAAATAATAATGTAAGGCACGAAATACTATAGTGAATAAAAACAAACCCAAACATGCATATCAGATCTTTCAAATACAAAAGTTAAATCATAGGCTCCCAAGTGCGATTATTTTCATCACATTTACCCACACACATTTAAAAGACTTGACAGGGAGAGGTGGAATTTATTTCTACTACATTTAATTGGCATTGAAGAGACAATGTGTGGCCCACAACAAAGTCAATGGCATCATATCAAATCAAAAGTCTTAATACACACTCAACCTTAAGAAATAGAAAAGCATTTACGTGTCACTGGTTCATCTGCTGCTCTTTTAGGATACTGATGGAGTACTGAGGGATCTAATGATCAGAGATCAATATGCATTTTACGTACACTAGCAGGGACTACAGAGGGATCTGATGACAAAAGATCAATATCTTTAAAGTTCATTCAAACAAATCCCATGCCTGCTATTTCTCATGTTGACGCAGAAGTGAGACATAGTTTGAGATTTGAAAATTAGCACCTAGGATAGGAAGTTATTTGCAGCACAGGCGTGGGAACATGGAGTAGCATAGGAAACAACCATCAGATTGTGAGCTTTACACAGATTCTTTAATAGCTTTATGTCCCATCCAGATGTACGTAATATTGTCCTATCTTGTGTGTGCTTATGTCTCCCTATGATCAAGGTTCTAGTCATAACAAGGACATATATTACAGACGTTTGAGGCTGACATTTGAATGGTCGGGAACATAGACAAGACTTAAGAGCTGTGACTTCCTAGATTGCTAGACTTAAAAGAAAACCGCAGGTGTAAAAGCGAATTTCACATCTTTTTCTTGATAACCATTCTAAGTGCTAGGAAGAATATGGCATACCCCAGTTTTGCAGCAACACCTTAAGCTTTCTTTAAGCATGACAGTCATGCACCTATCCTTACCTTTCTTGGTATATGCACAGATCACAATAATATATTTCCACCTCGTTATTTAAGCGGGCATAAGTTAATGAAATACATCCACCCCATGGAAATAGCAAGTACTTGTAACCATGATAAATATGGATCCCAATAGCTATCCCATAAAGATAGTCGTAGTAAAAAACAAGCATTTAATTATTCAGGCAATAATCAACTTTCCCCATGTTCAACATTAATTGACAAACATATCTAACTCGTTGAATTTCTAATGAACAAGGAGTTTGAATTATTTAGAAAAGGGTAGATGCTGTGTATTTTGAGGAAAGGCTACACATAAAGTGTTCAGTCTTGCCTACTCCCACTGCAAAAGGTCCACGTGTTTATTGAAGCTGTGAAAGCTGTGTATTTCAGTGTACCTACCTGCAACATTCAAAATCATACACTAGAAAGAAAAGAGCTACGGGAAATAACAAGCAGATCTATTTGCAACGTTTGATTAGAAAATATATATATGTATTATTATTGAAAATCCCTCAACCGCCACAGTCTTCTTTTCCTTTTAGGCACAACTTTGTATGAATTTCATATATGGATAAGCAACGAAGCAAAGCCTGGTCAGCAGGGATGAAGGAACAAAGAATTTTCCGGAAGTGACTGAGCAACACATTTCTGAAACTTGTATAAAAACTACTTTTTTTTTTTTTTTTTGAATAGTATCAAAACATCGGATTAGATCTTGAATCAGAAACTAGTCATATCCATTGCAATAATCTATATCAAATAGAACATAGATTTTATTTTATTTTCTATATTTATAGCCCTCCTTCTAGCGCCATTTTGTGGTGGCTAAATTCTGCAACATGTTAGTATATCATGTAAATCAAACTAAGATGGCAAAATCCAACAAACCCTATGAAATATTGCTCCATACTAGATATGCTAAATTAAGACATTTAAACAACTAGAAATACCAAATGAAATGATTTTAAAGCACAAATAACATGAAGCAAATCTATCCCATATTGGATTGGTGCAACTTAGTGTTGTAGGAAGTTGCTCTTTCCCAATCCTTGATAAGCTTAGTGAGATAGACAATGAGATGCTTGAACTCAAGTTGCCTATAGTGTAGATGCTTGGATATGTGGCTATTGTGTTGTTTGAAGGAGAGAAGCCTTCAACTTATAGTTGAGCTTGAAGAGAGGAGAGGCCAAATTGATGAATGTGGGATCATTCATGGGCCAATGACAAGATGCCACTTGTCAAGGTGTGAGAGGGTGAGGAATGTGCAAGTTTTGGCAAATGTGCCAATTTCAAATTTGAATTTGAATGACTTGACATATTTTGGGGGGATGAAAGGTGCAATAAATGCTATGTTGACTTGTGCAAATAGCATTTAAAACCTTGTTGGAAGGGACAAGTCCCTTTTGGGGGGAAGATTCAAAATGGAAGAATATTCCATTTTGATGCCATTTTGAATGTAATTAGAGGAATTATAAATCAAATAAATGATTTATTGGTGCAAGTGGGTGGGTTAGTTAGGAGTTTAGATTTGACTCTAGTTGAGTCAAAAGCTAGAGAATGGTAATTGTGATTAGAAGCTAATAAATGTAGATTAATTAACTTGGATGATATTAGGAGGTGACATTTGATTAAATCAATATGATTTATTAAATCAAATGAGAAGAACATAAGAATTAAATAATTTGATTTATTTAATGAACCTTAGGAAATTAATCAATAAATTACTTTAATTGATTAATAGCTGAAATGAATGTTAATTTGTATGATGCATGATTGTTATTTTTGCATGTCTACAGTAATCTTGTCTTAGGCACTCTTAATCATAACATCTTAGCATTTTGGCATAATTTAGTTTTTCTTTACTAGTTGCATATTTGCATAGTGTAGCATTGTCACTCAAATCCATCAACATTTGCTTAGATCTTGGCCATAGTCATTGTTGCTCCCACAAAATATGAGGGCACTCATCATATTGCAACAAATAGAGAAGGTGTAATGGAGGTCAATCATGGAGGTTGAAGATCTTGGGTATACTCTTTCCTTTATTTTCATGTTCTCTCCTTTGTGCTTCAGTTACAACAGGGACATAAGCATGTTCCTTAACATTTTTATCATCTCTAGCGCTATGCTCAGGATCAACATACTGTGCACACATATTTTTAGCTTCAAAGTCTTCATCATTTACCAAATTAACATGCTCCATTGATGGAAAGCCCAAATTAAATTTCATGCTTGCATCAAATGCAATTTGTTCATTCACTTGTGGACAAGTGACTTCATCAATATTCCTATCATTGAATCCTTCACATGAACAAAATACCTCCAGATTGTCTTTATAAGAGCAGTCACAATCCTTAGAGAAACAATCAGAAACTTCAATCCAATTTTGATCCTTAACCTTACTTACAACATCTATATTAGATGTAAGATAGCCATAGGCAATTCCCTCAAGGAGCTCATCAATGCATTTCCTTGTCTGCTCAAGGCCACATTCTAACCCTATGTTAAATGCATCATCAGGGTTCTCAACAAAGAGTGGATTATCTCTGCACCAATAAGGATCATAATTTCTATTAATTGATGGAGATGGAGGCTCATCAAATAAGGGATTTGGTCATACATTCAGTGTTATCATAAAATCTTATGCCTCCTTAGCATGAAGATCCAAATATTCCATATCATCATTGTATTCAAAATCATTATAATTAGTAGAAGAACATACAAATAGATTTTCAACTTAATTCTCATCATCAGTAGTTAACATCTTTGACTCACATTTTGAAAACTCTTCATAGGTAGAAAACCATTCCTCCTCAAGAAAATATATGTCTCCATTATCATCATCATACACCTTACTTGAAGAAAATGATTCTATCTCCAATTCATAAGGATAATCATAGACAACATAGGAACTACCATACTTAATGCCATCATAGTTACTACAGCTAGGGGACCCATCAATACTGATACTGGGTGATCCCACAATAATGGATTACACTTTTTGTCCAAACTTGACATTGAAATCAATATTTTTCACTAGATCTTCACTTTCTTACACCTATAGAAGCTAAACCATTAAGAATTTGAAGATGAAGAAAACTAGTTATTTGTGATATTTTGTGTGTAGATTCTAATTATTTCTTAAAAAAAAAAAAAATTATGAATCCTTTTATGTAATTTTTATTAACTTTTTTTTTTCTACTAAACAACATTTTAAAAAAGTGATGTTTACTTTGAGTTGCATAACTTTTTTTATAGAAATGATACAAATTTAATTTTTTAAATATAGTTTTTTCACACCAATATCTAGTGGATGGATATTCTTTCATAATTTTTTGTTTCATATATATTTTTTAATTAATTTTCTAAGTCAGAGTAATTATAATCTGGAAATAGTATACTTTCAGCTACATAACTTTTTTTGTATGCATTAAAATTAACTTATTCTTTTTTTTTTGGAATAAGGACATCAATGGCTAGTGTACACGTATTTTTTAGAATTTTTTTTCTCTTTTCCAATTTTTTTTATGTGTGAAACCAATACCTCGATGTTCATTAAAAAACCTACATTCACAAGAAATAAAAAATAAATATAATTAAAAAATATATATTTAAAATTATATTTTTTGGCAGGCTTATATTAAGGACTACATGTTTACAAAAAATAAATTTTAAATAAATAAATTTTATCCCCCAAAAGATAAATCAAAAGTGGTTTTTAATCAACATTTTGATAGGTGTAGAGGAGACTCCATAATATGTATGGTTTAAAACTAGCCGGTTTATATCCAAGGGGGTTTGATATAAGTGGGTTTGATCAAACCCTCTTCAATTAAAATCCTTTAAATGGAACATTTTTAAGGCTTAAATCATTATATTTTCTAAAAATATGTGATTTCAACAAAAATCAGGATGTCCTAAAAAGTGTAACCCATTATTGTGGCAACACCCTACTATGTTTAGACTCTTCAGACTGAATGCTTAAATTTTCATTTCTGATATCTTGATCATTGATTTGTGATGATATATCAACAAAATTTGCATTAATGTAATATTGATTTGCATATGTGTTTCTTGTAAAGTAGCTACACTAAATATCCTCATCTAGACAATAGGGGTCCTCACTTTTTGATATACTCTTTTCACTTGTTTGCATGGTTTTTTGAATTTTCACAGTAGAACAACTGCTATTTTTTCTTCAAGACATCACATTTTGTGCATAGTCACATTGGGATCCTTCAACAATCTTTATCCAATCAAGTACCTAGTTGAAACTCTGAGGCTTCAACTCCTCTGGCAAGGTACTCAGCCAAGCTCACAAATTTCACAAAACAAATCAATGCACATTGAATCCTTAGGTCTGACATTTTAGGGACCTCCAACAAGGCATCCAAAAAGCTTGAGAATAAATCATAGGATGATTCTCCCTTATTTCTTCATTTCATACAACCTTTGAACAAAGGACATTTGGTCAATATTGCTCAAATTTTATTGATGTTCAACTTGGAGCCCACTATGATAAACATATTGTGATGATGGAGGAATCAAAACAACATGAGCATTATCATCTTGACAAGAATTTATATTGTTTGATCCATGAATTCTATTTGCATGAAGTGTGCTAGGATAACCAACACTTGCAACCTTATATCCTTTCATCATTGAATATTTCAGATTGTTCTCAATATCCATGGCAATTTGATATGCCTGATGCAATGTTGTGGGTTCTTTATCTCTTAACCAATAGCTCATCTCTTCCTCAAATGCACCTAATTACACAACCAAACACACTGCATCATTTGGTCTTAAATCTTCTAGAATATCCCTTATTGCCTTTGCAAATATGAGATTAAAAGTTGGGACTAGCTCCTCCTCATCTTTCTCAATACTCATAAATTCTTGTCTCATTGAAATGGGATCAAACCTTTCACTGAATTGCTCCATGAATACTGCTTTAAACTCCTCCCATGAATATATAGAGGATGATGGTAAATAAGAGAACCAATCTCTTGTGTTTCCTCTTAGAGACTGAACAAAAATATTCATGAAAATATCCTTACAATCAAGTTCATAGTCTCCCATCACATCTACAAATTCTTGTAGATGCCTACTTGTTGATTTTGACTTCTCAACATTGAATCTTCATAGCCTATCTCTGCTTTTAGGTGGTATGACATTTGGGTAACCCAAAATACCACTAAAATTTATGGCTCTATATCTTTTAGTGCTGAAATGTTTTTGACAACCTAGCTGGGGCTGATCACAAGCCATTGTTTCACTAGGAACCATACAAGGGTGCATATATTGATGCATTTTATTTCTTACACCTTTACAATTTTTGTAATATCAACCTTGCAGTTACACAGGGCAACCCAAACTCCCCTTGCAACATAATCTTAAGCTTTTACCATGCAAAATTTTCTATATCTACTTGCTTTAGATCCTCTAATGGGTAAAGTCTAAAGATAAACATACTTCTTCATCATAATACAAACACTTCAAATTACACCTTAGAAGTATATAAAATTATCACTACTATTCCCTTTCTTAGTGATATTTCACCTAACAGGGAACCATTTATCATCTTAAGTGTTGAGTACTTCTCATAAACTGCTTTTAAACACAATAATACTTTTTTTAGATTTATGAGAATAAATGGAAACTTGTAGCGACAGTTAACCCCTTTTCTTGGTTTAAAATATTTGTAGATCTGAAACTTTCTTCACATCTTTATTAGCATCTTTAGACAGAGTCGCCATCTCTCTTCACAAAGGATTGAACTTCAAGAAGTATGAAGCTCTTTCAAAGATAAATCTCCTTCTGGGTCCTTTCCATCAATGGAGTCAAACACAAATTCATTGAACTTTGATGCAACATAACCTTTTCCAGGTCCAAGAACTTCTCACATTTGAGCCAGATGTCCAGATTCACCAAATTATTGACTCTATGATATGACAGTCTATAACTAGAGATTCAAAATTCTCCCCAATAGAGTCGCCAATTCTATTTGGTGATTTTTTATGAACCAAACTTAATCTCAACCCTTACCTATAGATATACCACAACCCAATACTCAACAAGGGTAATCATTGGCCAATAAATGAGTAAGGATTCTAGGGCCCTTACTCCTACTCTTCAGGCTCTTTGAAACCCAGGAGGGTGATCCTTTTCATGTTCATATGATATTTATTTGATCAAGAACATTTCTAGACAACACTCATTAAAGATTTGGCTAACCTTTAAAAAATTTAATATCTATTGCAAGGAATAAGGTGATACTTCAGACTGGTACATTGTAGTTGAAAGTATTTTAATTATTTTCATTCTCATTTCAAGCTAATGATTAGGTATATGACCAACTCATTCATCTTCAAAATAACAAAATGAAATTATTAATGCCTCATTTTGAGATAACGAAGTCATATATGTAACAACCAGTAATACATTAGAAGTTCAATCTATTCATTGGTGGACTATTGATATACTACCTTGTAATATTCAACTCATTGTGTCTAAAACACAACTACTTATCGATCCTATGCCCTTTGCTCACAAATCTATGACCTTATTTTAGGATTTAATCAATTCTTTGAATTGAGGCAAGAAACAAAATCACCCATTTAATTAAAATGACTGAAGACAAATGAAAACATCATTAACCATTTCATTCATAGTTTGAAAGAAAATTACATGGGAGAGTATATATTTCAGAACAAACATTTTCTTCTATAACCCTGCCATTGTAAATCTATTTTAAGATCATTACATAGTAACTCAAACCCTAGATTCCTCACTAACTTATTGATTAGTGCAACTATTTACAATCTACTCCTTCATGAGCTTCGTTTCTCTACCTAGACCTTTTTTGAGACCTAAAATTCTAACCTCTATAAATAGCCATGAAAAACATTTTATAGAACAAGGGAGCAACAAGCAACCGAATGAGTTACAATTACATTTCATTTCATTTCAAAAATAATTGCACCTAAATGTAAGATACTTCCCCAACAGTTGTACATGTAATCATTTGCGGACTAGGGGAAATAATTTTTTTACACAATTCTTTAAAGAAGAATAATGAACCCTCCCAAAAGCATCTTTACTCATTACAACATCCTCTCAAATCGTATTTCCCTATCGAACAAAAGATACTCCATCATAATAGCCAGAAGGCCTCCAATTTTGCATTAAAAAACAAAACCAAACATATGCTGAGAAGGATAGAATGCCACCAAGGTAAGGTTATCAACAAAAAACAAAAAACCAGGACCAAGATGCACTCCAGCTCAAACAACACCCGAGTATGGGTGTTCACTTTGTGTCTTTCCAGAGACTGAAGAAGCCACCAACTCATCTTCATCAGATTCTATTAGACCTACCATGGTAAGTAGGTATTGGTGGTAACCAAAATAAGTTTTAGCCTCACTGCCTGAGGGACTATCCGAGACATCAGTGGAAGAATTATGTTGTCATTTTTGCTTCCCTCATAGAATCCACCAATTAATTCTCTTTTGCACTTGGTTGATGCTTCCATAGCAACCCTATTCCTCATATGGTAGGTGCTTTTAACACCACTCTGCATAGGTTTCTTATCATGGGCACTCCTCTTGCCCTTTTCGTTTGGAGTTGCAAGAAATCTAGGTGTGCCTTGTTAATTTTTAGGGATATCATCCTGAGACTCAAGCGAACTGAGTTTTCTAAACCTTCTGACTGGGGAAGCGAACACATTTTATTTACTCATATTTAGTACAAACCCTAACGAGTTATGTGAAACTTAAGCAAGAATTCTAGTGTATGCCCTAAGCAAAAAACTTATTGGGCCAATGACAACTCCTCCAAACCAACTAGTTGATAAACAATTATTTTATAAAAACCTACCTGACAGGGAAACAATTGTTGTCCTCTACAATTCCTTGATACAATCTCTCACATCACCTTCATCCTAGACTTCGGCTCAACTCCTCAATGTCTAATTGCAATTGTATAGAAAATATGACTAACAAAGCATATTTATCGAGAAACTTGAGCATGTTGATCATTAATGCTCAAAGAAGGCCAACACGAGTGAGAAAATGATCAACTCTTGGATTTCAAATCACAATCATTAATCTCCTAAATTCCTTGAAACTTTTTTATCATCTTCAATCATTGCAAAAGAGAAATCATTTACACACCCCAGTATCAATTTTGGGTTACCTTGCATGTGTCTTCTGCCATTACTGCTTGCTCCTATGAAGAAAAATGGCTATCATGTTTGCACATTTAATTTTGAATAATAGTCATTGATCTCCTTTTGAGATGGCACGTCGGATGACTTAGATCAAGTCAATCAAGTTTTAATTTCCATTGTCACCATTCACCTATCCATCGACCTATGAAATTCTACCAATTGGTTGCCAACTCATTCGTCCTGAGGGCTCCACTATCCTCTTCCAAGCGAAAGGATAAATCCACATGTCATAATCCTACTAACACTGCTTCTTTTTAGAAAAGCATTACTTTAATCACGTAGGGTCGGCAAGGAACAACCAGGATCAGGTCTCGATAAGAGATCTCGACCATCGGTTTTGAGCTCATAGCACCTGACATGTTAGTGGGGGCTAGGCCCCATCTCTTTGATTGGACACATGTAACCAACTCGCTAACCAAGATGCATTTCAGAAAATCTTATTTTATTCCAGCGAGGTTGGTGGGAAATGACTAAGATTAAATCTGAGCGCTACATCTTGATCATTGATTCGATAGCTTAAAACACTGAGTATGATAGTGGAGATCGGGCCCCGCACCTCTAGCGGTACACATGTCACTAGCTCGCTGACCCTACTGCTTTTTAGAAACTATTATTTTAATCCTATGGGGTCGGAAGGGAGTGCCTAGGATTTAATCTCTAAATCCAACAATTGGCAATCTGCACATGCAATAAAGGTTATTTTTAACAAAGGGGACCCAACTAGGTCAGCGAGACTTAGACCCTTTAGGAGAATTAATGACTTAAGACTTTAGTCATTTAGCATGAAATATTTCAGCCCGACTTAGAAAGTATTTAAATGACATGGAAATATTTAGCGACCAACAGACCTAGACCAAGGGGCTGGTAAAAAGTATGTTTGTGATGGCTCAAGTTGTATTTAAAATGACTAGTGACCAAGTGGAAAAGGTCAAAAAAGGATTAGAATGCCCAAGGGTTGAAAACCATAAAATTTGAAATAAAGGTTTTCTAACCAAAACCCTAGACCCTACCATTGGACACATAGGTAATAAAGCATGACAAAGCAAAGAACTGGCTCAAATTTTGCAAAATTTTAGAATCTCTACCATGGAGCAACAAGGTAAGAAGTTCTAGCCAAAGATCTAGATCTTTATCTACTCCACCAAGAGGAAAAAATTTTCAAATCAGTATACCACTACACCCTAGGAATTTGAGCCATAGGAATTTGTTTTCAATGGCTCATCTAGTTTCCCTCGCTCCTAGAAATTTTGTAACTTGGGATAGTGGTAGTCCTCTACAACCACCTATGCCCCTAGACATATGGCCTGCCATATGCACCAATGCACTCAAATCCATCCCAAAGTTTTCTAGGGAGGATTTGAAAACCCCCTTCGAACATCTCAAAGATATAGCAGAGGTATGCAGAGTGCATAACATAGCGGAGAAAATATTGCTCTTAGGTAGTTGGCCGCATCTTTCAAGGGAAAAGCTCAGGATTGGTATAGGTCTCTAGCTTTCGGTTCTATCTTCTCTTGGGATCAGCTCGGAGAAAGGTTATTTGAACGTTTCTCCAAAAAGGGAGATCATTCCTCGTTGCTACATCAATTAATCACCATCAAAAGGGCCCCGCAAGAGGCCATGAGTGAGTTCAACACAATTTTTCATAAAACCTATCACAGAATTCTTGTGACCGCCAGGCCTTCGACCATGATGGCATTCATATTTTACCTAAAGGCTGGGTGATCCCACAATAGTGGTTTACAATTTTTGGTCATACTAGACATTGAAATAAATTTATTTGACTAAATCTTCACTTTCAGGCACCTATAGCAGCTACTCCATGAGGAATTTGAAGATGACGCAAACTAGAGTTTCGTGACATTTTTTCTGTAGATTCTAAAAAAAAAAAATCAAAATATTTGGAATCAGATTGCACTTTTTTTTCATCTCCCTCAAAAACTAGTTTTTTATAGAAAACAACATTTTTAAAAAGTGACTCTCATCGTATAACACAACTTTTTTTCCATGAAGGATAAAATTATAATTCTTTCAAATTTAGATTTGTAACTCCGATATCGAGTGCTTCCACTTGGTTACATAGATTTTTATTGAATATTTTTTCTTTAATCAAGTTTCAAAGTCAAACCAATTACAATTCAGACATAGCGCGACCGTATAACACATAAATTTTTTTGTATACATCGAAATTCTTTTATTTTTGTTGGATCAAGGACTTCAATTTCTAGTGCACTCATATTTTTCAATTTATTTTTGATAATCTACTATTTTTCTACATGTGCATAACAAAGAGCTTCATTTTCGGTGAAAAACCTATGTTTAATAAAACTAAAAAAATAAATATATAATAAAACCAAAACATATTCAAAATATATTTGTTGGATAGCTTGTTCTGAGGACTACCTAATTCTTGATGGGTTTGTGAAGTCTCCACCATTTTCATGTTCAAACCAAGCTCCGAAGTGCAAAAATTTAGGTTTTTTTTGTGAATTTTGTCAAACATCAGGGAAATGGGGTGTTTGCTCGAACCGGGGGGGTTTGAGAGAACCCCCAGGGATTCGAGTGAACCTAGGTTTGTTGGAACCCAGGTTCAACTAAACCCCCTTCCCAAAAGGGGTTTTCATTCGAATGTTGTCCGTACATGCAATTAATGGGTTTGCTCGAACCCTAGTTCAAGAGAACCCTTTTTTGGTTTGTTCGAACCATCTAGTTCGTTTGAACCCCCAAAATGTAAAATTTTGCCATGGGGTCATTTTTTTCAAGTTTTCCTTCCTCAGTTGAATTGTAAACCACTTTTGTGGGTTTACCCGACTTTTAATTTAGACATCGTGGTCATGATAACCTCTATGGGAGTAAATACCCTGTCAGACGCATAAGATCTAGTTGTGTGTGTAGAAAATAGTCTAATTGACGCTGGGAAGCTTCCACCATGCCCATCGATGCCTGTGTTTGCAGAAATATCTAGTGGCCTTGGGAAGAAATTTCTTTGAGCACTTCCGCTTCACAAGCAACCATATCGGCTATACCACCATCCACGCATGTATACCCCACTATGCAACCAAGCACATCAGGCTCCTCTTCACTAGCAATGGACGTCAATGATATGAAGAATCTCATGTAGTCCTTTGCTAATGATCTAGTCCTCATCTAAAGACAACAAGAAACACCTCCAAAGCAAGCCACACATACCTATCAAGGATGAAGGCCATCTTATCAATAGAATAAATTTGAAGGATCCTCAAAAGGAGGAGTCCATCAACTGGAGTCCTCAAATTAGATAGTCTCAATTACCATGCTGCTTTAGGTTGTCAAGAGTATTCCAAGAAAATATTTAGTCCCATGCTAGAACAAGTTTGCGAAGGATGAGAAAACATGGTGCTTCCTTTGTAATGATATTCATATGCCCCAGAATTGTCCAAGGGGAAATCTACAACATAAAATAGTGGAGCAAAGGAATGAAGGAATGCTCTCGAGTACGAAAGAATATCAGTCATTGGAAATGGAGAACGCCTGCTTCAAAGCACAAACACAAGGAATGTCTTTAGAATAAGAGTTGGATATTACACCAGACCAAGCACTTTTCTCATGGATGGAGGAAGAGGATGTAGTATTTGTAAATGATGCTCTGACAACTAGTGCCCCACAAGTACAGTTGGACTACAATACGAGTTCTAAAAGAAGGATCACTAGAGAATACATGCAACAAGCTCTGTAACATCTGCAAACACATAAACCAAAACCATAAGTAAAGCAAGCTCCACATGCCTGACCCACTCAATAGTCACAAGCTCTGCCATTACCAAAAAAGGAGATGGACAAAGCATCAAGTTTGCTCATGACAAATTGGCTCCTCTAGAAGACTAGAGAGATACCACCATTCAAACCCAATACCCTAACAATCGAAACAGTTAACATGGTAGAAAAATTAAAGAAGGATCCCACTAATGTATCTTTGTGGGATGAAATATCCATTCTTGAACAAAATACATTTCTACAAGAAGCATTAAAGAAGGAAGAACAAATACCACGGATAGATGCGATTCCACTGTATGATCAAGTTAAAGACAAAGGTCTCGCATTGGAACCCCAACCTTCAAGAACCATGGCTTATGTGAACATCACAGACAATGGAAAGGAGAAAGAGGTAATAAATCCAAATCCCACACCTTTATTTTTAGCACTTATTGTGGGAGATAAGATTTTCCATAATAACATGATTGATTTGGGAGCTAGTACAATAGTTATGCCTAAACAAGTGGTTGATGCCCTAAAACTTAGGTATGAAAATCTTGAGAAATGAATCATGTAATTAGATGGGAAGAAAATTATAACTGTCGACCACATCAAGGATCTACCTTTGACCCTCTTTTCATGTTTGAGCCAAATGGTGACGCAAGAAGTACTTGTGATAGACATCCCCCCAGTATTTGAGATGTTCCTTTCAAGGGATTTTACAACAAATCTTGGTGGATATTTAGTGCTTGATTGGTCTCACTTGATTTTACTGCCCAAGCATGGGGAAAAGATGAAGATCCTATCTAAATCCTTGCATTCGAAACACATAGTAGACAATGTGGTCCTCTGCTTTAGAGCAGTGCATACCTCCTAAAAAAGGGAGAGGTATTGTGTAGATATGTTAGAAGGTGAGGAAGACACGAGTGATCAGACTCCCAAAGAAGAGGTCCTCCTCAACCAATTCATTGAGTCCAACCCATATGGAAAATTTCATGCTACCAGGTTGGTCACCTATATGATCTTCGATGATGATCAAGTATTCAAAAAATTGGTAAAAGAACAGGAAGAGATTAATGGTCTAGGTGACAAAAATCTATTGACATTATATTTTGACGATGCCAAATGCAAGGCCAATTCTAAAGTAGGCATCTGACTCATATCCCCAATAGGGTCAAAGAATCTCAAAGATTTATATTTCTAGTTCCCTGCTTGAATAATGATGCGAAATATGAAGCCTTGGCCCATGGTTTCTTCCTCACATAACGGATGGGCATAAAAAGAATACAAGAATTTAAAGATTTAGAGTTGGTTGTGAGCCAAGTTTGTGGGCAAGCAACCTCCAAAATATAAGAATGAATTTGTATAGACACAAAATATGGGATCTGATCAAAAAATTTGATGCTTTTAACATTTAGGTTATCCCATGTTCTCAGAATGATTTTTTTGATCGAGTGGCTTCGATTGGTTCACAATTTGAATGAATTTCTGATTTAACAATGAAGTTGAGTGTAGTTCAAATCATTGTCTGACCAAAAATCCTCAATAATGGTCAGAACTAGTAGGTGTTTGAGGATGATGTTTAGATCATCGCTTTTTTATAGAAATTAGGAAAAACTTCCAACCATTCGTTGTCTGAAGTAGAGCCCTACGAAGGGAAATTGATCTAGTTAAAAGGAAATAAGCTCCATCGAGGGTTAGTCTCTCCTAAAAATACTTTCAATTTCAAGGATGCGAGAAGCAACAAATAAAGGTTTATTTCCGATGAGAAGGACTATGAAGATCTCAATGTACAAAATGGAAAAAAATTAAAGGTTGGAAGGGACGTTCCACAAAAGGACAAAGAGCGATTAAAAGGGCTATGTTCTAGATACAATAGGGTCATAGCTTGGACCTATGACAATCTCAAAGGATACGATCCCGACATAATTCAGCATACTATTGACTTAGCTAAAGGCTCAAAGCCCGTCGAACAAAAATAAAGGCTAGTCAATCCAAAGGTCAAAGCATTGATGGCACAAGAGCTCACTAAATTAATAAAACCAAAGATCATATAACCAATTAAATATTATACTTGGCTGTCTAATCTTGTGCCAATTTGGAAAAAGAATGGTGATATTCAGCTTTGTGTAGATTTTTTGGATTTAAACAAATCCTCACTAAAATATCATTACCCTTTGCCATCAATGAAGCGGATTCTATAGAGTGTGGCCAGATCAGAAATGTTCTCACTACTCAATAAATTTTTGTTTTATAATTAGGTCTATGTTAAATAATGAGATCAGCATAAAACAATGTTCACTACCAAATAGGGAACATTTGCATACTCAAAAATGCCCTTCAGACTCTCCAATGTTAGTGTGACCTTTCAACAAGCAATGGATATCACTTTAAGAGGTTTAATTAATCAGATTATTCTAGTATATCTGGATGACCTAATGTTCTTTTCAAAATCAAAGGATGATCACTTTGATCATCTAGAAAAGGACATCCAAAAATGTCAATAGTTTGGGATTTTCCCAAAAAATGTGTTTTCGAAGTACCCAAGGCAAGCTACTTGGTTTTGTGATATCAAAGGAAGGAATAGCGATAGATCCCAAAAAGATAAAATCTATAATGGACCTACCTTTACCAGTCAACCAGAAGGGGTTGTATTCTTTTTTGGGGAAGATTAATTTTGTTAGCCGGTTCATTTCAGACTTACTAGGCATCAAAAGACCTATCACGTTGATGCTAAAGAAGAATCTAATGTTCAAATGGACCCTTGAAGGCAAGGAAGCTTTTGATCAAATAAATGCAACCATCTCCATAGCCTTGTGTTAGCTAACTTGGACTTCTCCAAGGATTTCTTGCTCTACGTCTATAGTTTCCAGCACAACATAGCTTTGGTGCTCACTCAGAAAGACGAAGATGATAGCGGAGAGCATCCCATCACATTCCACTCTAGAACTCTCAAAGGATATGAAGCAAGGTATAACTTTATTGAGAAATAGGCTTTTTCTATTGTTAAAATCTTTAAGAAATTCTATCACCTGGTATCAGCCAACAGAATCACCATTCTCGTCACCCATTCTAGTGTTCAGGAGTATATCACTAAGGGTGAAATAACTGAGAAAAGGGCCAACTTGATCACCAAGATCCTAGAATACGATGTGGATATTATACCAACCAATCTAGTTTGAGGAAGAGGTCTATGTGAATACCTTGCGTAATAGTTAAGCTCCTCGGTGAAGGAAAAGATAGATTAAGCTTACATAAACCAATTCAAGACCGATAGGTCATGGGTGACAGATCAGACACAATGTATACAAGAAGGGCAGTACTCGATCAACGTTCTGCCTCACAAAAGGTGATACTAGTGACTACAAGGTACTAGGTATGTACTAATTGAGGGTATTTTTTTCAAAAAAAATTATGATGACATCCTGCTCCGATGTTTAGATAAGCCATAGGTGGAAATAATTTTAAAAGAATTTCATAGCAGTCCTGAAGGTGGAAATTTCTCCACCAAAACTATTGCTTTCAAGATAATGTGGGTAGGATATTACTACCCTTCCATGCTTTTCAAGGCACACCATCTAGTGCAAAGTTGTACCTAGTGCCAATATTTTGTTGGCAAGCGAAATAATTTTTCCATGCCCCTAAACCTGATTGTGACTGAAGAACCCTTTGCCTAATTGGGTATAGATTTCATCAGGATGATAAATCATATTTCCAACACTAGCCATAAGTGGATACTTATAGCTCAATTGACTATTTAAAAAGATGGACATAGGCCATTGCTCTGAAAAATGCTACAAAAATTAAGATTGTCAATTTTCTTGAGGAATTGGTAGCAAGGTTTGGTTCGTAAAAACCTATCATATTGGATAATGCATGAGATTTTGTGGGTTGAGGGATTTCATATTTCACTCTCAAGCATGAGATCTACCTCAAGACTTTATCAAATTACTACCCACAAGGAAATGGGCTATCAGAATCAACCAACGAAAACCTAATTAGGTTAATCAAGCACATCAGGTCAGAAAGACAAAGGGAGTGGCACAGACACCTACAAGTTGTTGTATGGGCTGAAAAAATTATGCCCAAACAAATTTTGAAGACTTCTACTTACGAGCTAGTCTATGGAAAGGATGTGGTTTTACCTATTTCCATAGAGATTCTAGGATTAGAACTGTTAAAGGCTTTGGAAGTCAAACAAAGTAGCAGAATGGAAGTAAGGTTGGAAAAACTCCTAAACCTTGAAGAGAAGAGGGAAAATTCCTATGAAGACATGATCGGTCACCAACAGATAGTCAAACGATGGTTCGACAAAAAGGCCTCTGACCTAGATTTTTGGGAGGGAAGCCTAGTGCTAAAGTATGATGAGAACATTGTGAAACTAGGGAAACATGCAAAATTTGAAACCCTATGGAAGGGTCCCTTCTGCATTCACACGTGGAAAAAAAATAATGTGTATGAGCTAGAAGACATGGATGGCAATGTTCTGGATATACTAGTAAACAATATTCATCTAAAAATGTTACATTAAAGTGTGCGAGTCCTTTTAAAATTTTCATAGTTATGTACCATATGTAAGCTTTTGTAAAATACAATTACTATTGTGAATAAAGCCATGAGAATAACACAGGAAGAAACAAAATGGTATTATATATTATATTCATTGAAAAATTTACAATATAGTACAAGCTCGAGGCTCTTAGAAGCTTGAAGCTTTCTCGAGCAAACCCAAAAGAGTTTTAGTGAAAAAAAAGAAAAAGGAGGAGGCATGCTAAAAAGGGCAGTGAATTTAAAGCCTCCAAGACGTTACTAGGCACTCAAAATAGCACTTCGTCAGGTTCTTTTTCTTCTTCTTCTTCTTCTTCTTTAGCAAGGTGGAAAAGGGGGTCAAAAAATAACACACTTATGCTCAGCACACCAAGGACCTCAGTCCTCATTCCCATGGCTATACACTAGGAGTTTGAAATGCTTTTTCCAATCAATCCTAGGAACATGCTCCATGTCAAACTCCCTCAGCAGGAAGAAAGCCGTGGGATGGGACAACGAGTGACACCTCTTAAGGTCCATGGTTCAAAAATTAGTAAGGGGAGGCAGCCAAGCCACGTCTTTCCCATAATCGATGTGTTTGCAGAGGTCCATGGCACTCAAAATACCACCACCAGGGATGACCACTTGCATGATTTCATTGAGCCCGTCAGATACAGAGAGTCAAACATGGTATGACACAACTCAATTATCCAAGGCTTGGATATATCTAAGTCAAGAAAGGAGGCCACGAAGCGGGAGACAACACTGGAGTTTCACCATGGTTGGTTCTCGTCCTTCACATAGTCCTTATTGTGCACCCACTTAAATGCCACCATAGTAAGGCGATTGTTCTTCCTTTCCAGGCATTTAATTTAGTTGCTTGTAATTTTTCCCATGAAAGATTATAGTGGCCTTTGTGCCAAGAGCCGAGTGGGAGTTCCCAAGCCAGACATGACATAATAGAAAGTAGGCTAAAGCTAGCTAAACAAGATACAACAAGGAAGGCTTGCTAACTAAAAGATCTTTTTCAAGTGAATATTTTGCTAAGGTGGCATAGCTATTTATAGAAAAAGGTGTTCTGGTGAGCTCAACCAATACAAAAACCATCACCCACCAGACGACAAGAAAAAATATCAAAGCAACTAGAGGGAAAGAGGTGAATCATATGAAAAATCTGTCACCTATGTCAATCTCTAACATTTGTCCTTTACCTTTGAATAGGTGAATATTGTTAGGGCTCTCTTTCACCCTTAGTGTTTAGAACCTAATGGGGGAGAGACAATCTTTACACTCTTCAGTCAAGAACAAATCATTGAGATTTCAATCGAAAGGAGATTGAAATCTTGCAAAGGGACTATCCTAAAGGCTGAATGAGATCTAATGAGGGGTTCACCACCATGTTTAGACTTGGAAAAGACAATGCAATGCAAGTTGTAAGAAAAAACCCTAATTTGATGTAATGACTTAGAAAATTCCTTAGAAATGCAAGCAAAATATAACAAAAAGGCAAAAAAGTAAGTAATGTGCACCTGGAAACCTTGAAGTGACTGGAAACAACTCTGAAATTTTGGAAATTTTAACTTTTTGACCAATTGGGACTCATTCGGCAACCTGGGTGAATTAGTCCCAGATCCAAGCTTCTACATGGGAGTCTGTTTCAGGAAAAAGGGTATCAGAATCTACAAACAGATTTGGAAAAAAACTATAGTGGGACACATTCGCCACTCTTGGTGAATTAGTCCCGTTTCACTTTTTTGAAAACTAAAAGTTTTGATCTACACTTCAACACTTTCCTTTTTCTTCTAATTTGAGTTCCACATCTGGATCTGTGAAAAATACCTGCAAAACAAAATTCAACTTGATTTGCTAATGGGGGTTTTCCTTGGTCAAACCCCTAGTTTAGAAATTAAACCTTGATAAAAATAATTAAATGTGCATGAAAACCCTAGCCTCAAGTGTATCTAAGACTAAGACATTTGAAACATGATGCAATCCTATTATAATATGCAAGAATATGATGTAATATTAGAAATGTAGAGATTAATGACTCACTTGTGGTGATCTCTAATCACCCCAAATGAATCCTAATGATGTTTGTACCTTCCTTAGGCTTAATATAGAGTGATAATGGAGGATAAAATCACTTAGGAAACAAGTATTTAGGCTTGGCTTGATGGCTAGTTGCATCTCCCCAACCTAGAATCCATCATGATTCAACATAGATAACCATGATCAACCCTTGACAATGTTAGATCTTGAATGAAAGTGAGCTTGAAGACTTTCAAAAACACTTTAATGATGCTCCAAAGCTTTCATTTTACTTGCTCTTGAAACTTCAATGCTCTTGTGAAAGATTCTCAACACTTGACTCTTGAATTTTCTCTTGAAAATGCTTGCTCAAAAATTCTTAGAGATGATAGAAAAGACCTAGAAACTTGCTTTTATAGGCATCAACACCTAATTGACCGTTATTTAGATCTCAAAGGCCAACATCCACCAATTTTTTTAATTAGATTGGTGATTTGCCGCTCTAAATTGAAAACGACCCCAAATGGGGCTCATTCGCCACCCTTGGTGAATGGGTCCCACCTAAGGGGACTCATTCACCCAAGGTGGCGAATGAGTCCCACCTTAGCTTTTTGAGGTGGGTTTTGAGGATTTTTCAGGGATTTGACTGAATTTATGGCATTTTTGAGTGAAATGATCCTTGAGATCTGAAATAATGGGTCCTAGGGGCCTATAGATGATGATTGGAAGGATAATTAATGCAAGCGTGCCAAAATAAGTCCAAATTAAGTGTAAAATTGCCTTGCTTTCAAGAGCGTACAATTTTCTACACTACATTTAGCCCTCACTTTAGCACCCATATGACTCTACGTGCATATGCAAGCTAAAGGAATCCAATAATGACCTTTGTTTCATAAAAGGATACACATTTAAGCTCAATCATTATATGGGAGAATGAAGCCCCATTGTAGTCATCTACAAAACTAGAATGTTAGGAACCACATCTTGCAACACGAATCCATTAGTTGTCCAAAAAAAATCCTCTTATCAAACCTCTATCTAGAAATCACATTTGAGGGTAGATGTATTCCCCCCCTTGATTCTGCTTGCTTTACTAAGGTGGAATCAAGGTAGCAATCTAGCCACATCGAATAGGATAAGTCATATAATAGGGAAATTGCAAGTACCATGCCTTATAATGATAGATAGTTGATGATGTCCTAAGTGGAATCATGATTCCAATGCAACAATTGGTGTCAAAAATAGAGCTCTCTAGCACTTGTTATGTTGATTTGAATGAAATGTACTTTTAAAACCCTAATGTAGTAAAAACCTTAATTTTAACTTACATAAGAGAAAAAAGTGATGGAATGTGATGTTGTTGATTGTTTTCATTAATGGTTGTCATTGATGTCAACATATCTTGGTTGATTGATTAAGGTTCAGTTTTGTTGATTTGGTGATCCAGATTGGTGTACTCTAGATGTTGTGCTATGATGATCTATCTTCAATCGTGTTTTTTCTGGTCCCACACATTTTGCAACATAATGAGATACACTATTTTGGGTCTAGACCAATCTGGAAAATGGTTAGCATGTACCAAAACATTGCTTGCATTATAATGTGTATATCTTATTCCCTATTTTTAGATATCATGGTTAATATGTAGTATGTTGATTTGAGCAAGGAGGTTATGTGTGGTCCATGCTTCATTCCCTTCCATCATAGGATTTTTTTATGTGGTGACCTACTTCAAAATTGTGTTCAGTTGAATTAGGATTTTATGGAAGCATGAAATGGAATTAAGCTTGGTCGACTTGGGAAGATTATGAAGGCATGGACTGGTATAAGTAAAATTTGATCATGTTCAATGAAAGCAAGTGTGGTGAATTCAAATATGATAATTCAGACATTATGCAAAAGTATACCGGAGACAACAGATAGTGAGTTTCTTCCGGTATGACTTTTGGTGATAGTTATTTTGTGATGGATTCTCTTTTCCTCATTCTTTTGGCAGTGAGCCATTTTCTAAAGGCACTGAGCCTTCCTCTTTTGGTAGTGAGCCCTTTTTTATCTTTGGTTGTACTAGTCGAGTAGTGAGCCCAACTGACAGTGAGCCTTACCTATAGTGAGCACTTTGGTAGTGAGCCCTTGTAAAAATCACCTTAACCGGTGTGACCTTAACCAGTGTTTTATAATTGAGAATTAGCATTCTTTGTGGTTTTTCCCATCTTGGGTTTCCATGTAAATTTGTGTGTTCCTTATGCATGGTATTGTTAAGTTCTTTCATGTTCATATATGTTTAATTGCTATTTAATTGATTTGAGTTTGTTCTAGATTAATCAAGGATAAGAAAATTATTTTATACTAACTGATTGACCCCCCTCTCAATTATTCAAATTGTTCTACAATTGGTATCAGATATTTGGTTCCTCAAAGGAGAGCTTAACTACTTGGGGTAGATCTAATGGTGCACAAACTGACAATCTTGGTGTTTGATGGATATGACTATAGTTTCTAGAAAGTGCAGATGAGAGGTTACTTGATTTATCTAGGGTACAAAACTTGGAAAGTTGTTGAGAAAAAATATGTTGAACCGACAAGTGGTCCTTCTAGTGCGGATGAAATTTTAGCCTATGAAGAGAATGAGAAGGAAAGGTATGCAATCTTCAGTCCTTTGTCTAAGACTGAGTTAACAAAAGTTATTACATTGGAAACTTCTTATGATATTTGGGAAAAGTTAAAAGAAATATATGAAGGAAATGATAGAGTCAAATTATCAAAGAAGTTGACAGCCAAGCACAGATATGAAAACTTGAGGATGGAAGAAAGTGAGGATATAGCAAGCTACTTTCAGAGAGTTGACAATGCAGTAAATGAAGTCAAAAATCAAGGAGGCACTCTGATAGATGAAGATGTTATGGAGAAGATTTTGATGACCCTACTGGAGAGCTATAGTGACAAGATCTCAGCTATTGAGGAATTTTATGATCCAAATAAATTAACCTGAGTAACTATTTGGCACCTTGACCGTGTTTGAGATGAGAAAATTTGGAAAATAAAAGAAGAAATCTGAAATTGCCTTCAAAGCCACAAAAATAGAAGATGATTCAGATAGTGAAAGTTCAGATGAGTTGGAAGAAAAATTCACAAGAAAACTAAAGAAAGGTACCAAAAAGTACAAAGGTATGCTACCTCTTTAATGATTTAGATGTGGAAAGATTGGCCATTTAGAAAATAAGTGTCTAGAGAAAAGAACAAGGAAAAAATATAAAAAGATCAATAAGAAGGCCTATTCTGTTAATGAGAATGCTAGTTTTTCAAATGATGAATAAGATCATGAGTATTGTTTGTTTTTGGTAGAAAAGGATGAACCTAGATTTGATATGTCTAATATTTGTATGGAATCCAATGAAAATATTGAAGTTGCATTATTTGTCAAAAGAAATAGAGATGAATGGTTGATTGATAGTGGATGTTCAGATGATATGACTAGTGATCAAAGTAAGTTTGTAAAGCTTGAGAAATATGAAGGAGGTTCTGATAGATTTGGCGATGATAAAATACCATAGATTGTTGGAATTGGTTCTATTACCTTTGATGGAAAAAATAACACTGACAATGTTTACTATGTGAAGGGTTTATATCATAATCTTTTGAGTGTTGGAAAAATGTGTGAGAATGGCTATAATGTTGTATTTCAGGATGATGGTTGTGAGATCTAGAAGAGTTCCAAAATTGTTATTGCAATAGGAAAAAGAACAAGTGGGAATATGTATCAACTAGAAGGAGCTACAAAGAGATGCATATTTTCTTAGAGCAATTACAGTTGGCTCTGGCACCAGAGGATGTGTCATATCAGCTTCAACAACTTGGTAAGGATAAGTTCAACAAGGGCAGTAAGAGATTTACCAAGACTGACCGAACCAAACAACATTATCTGCAAAGGATGTCAAGAAGGAAAGCAGACCAAAGGAACATTTTGAGGAAAAGAAGCATCATCTACCAGATTGTTGGACCTTGTACACACTAACCTATGTGGTCCAACAAGAACAAGAAGCTTGCAAGGTGAGAAATATTTCATGCTATTAGTAGATGGTTATTCCAAACTAACTTGGGTCACATTTTTAACAGAAAAATCAGAGGCTCTAGAAAAAATCAAGATTTTCAAGGTAAGAGTTGAGAATGAAATTGACAAGAGAATCAATTGTTTAAGATCTGATAGAGGAGGAGAGTTCACTTCTGATGAATTCAACATGTTCTATGAGAAACATGGTATTAAAAGATAGCTATCAGCCCCTAGAACACCACAATAGAATGGTGTAGTGGAAAGAATGAACCAGACAGTTCAAGAAGTAGCTAGAATAGTGATCATTGAAGTAGGTTTACCATAGGTCTACTGGAGAGAAGCGATACACACAATAGTATACACTCTTAACATAGTACTATTTTGGAGGAAATATGGAAAGACATCATATGAGCTATGGCATGGAAGAGCTCCCATAGTAAAGTACTTCAAAAAAATTGGAAGCAAATGCTACATCCGGAGAAATGAGGACAATCTTGGAAAGTTCAATAGTAGGGCTGATGAAGGTATATTTTTTAGTTAATCTACAAGAAACAAAGCGTACCGGTGTTACAACAAGAGACTAAAACTACTCAACAAGGATATTTGTACTTTCCATTGAAAGTTTCCTCCTCATTAATCCCTTTTAAATGCATTATCTAAATATTGTTGAATATTTAACAATAATATAGTTGTTTGATCATTTAATCAAAAATAATAATACTATTATTAAGATTAAATCTAATTTTGAACAAAATACTACACTATTATTAATTGATCATTGGTCCAACATTACCTTTAATAGGGATATCCCATCAATTTTTATACCTTAAAATGATAACATTATTTAAATAAACTGCTAATAGTTTGTTTAACACTATTCCTATTATTATAATCATGTTGTCCTCTATTACTAAAATAACATTAGCACTCATGATTTACACTAATATTTTTATTGCCATGTGATTATTATTTTATATATTGGAGTTTCAATGATATCATGGTTACTTCTTAATATTGATAATATAATAGGGTAAAAGCACAAAGCTATGTCCAACTTTCAGTCAACTTATCAACATAACTTAGTTTAAGTATTTCTAACTAAAAATCAATTTTGGTCAAACATATGATCTAGTAAGATTCATTATAGATAAGTTAGATACTTCCACAACTTTCTCAACTAAAATTGTTGGCTAAAAATATATGGAGCACCACTTTGAGTCCAATTTACCAAAAAAAATGAATTATTTGAAAAACTTGAAGTTTCAATAACTCCTACTAATGTAAATAATATTTTTTTTAAAATATAAAAAATACCCTTTTCTAGATCCATAAGTGTAGTTTTCAAAAATATATTTATTTTAATAGTTTAATTATTATTTATATTTTATTTTAAATTATTTTTACTAAAAGAAGGCTATTAGCACAAAATATTAGGTTGATTACCATGGCAAGGAAATATAATAAAACTTATTAAAAAAAATATTAAAAAATATGATACACTAGATAAAAGAATCTATTTCAGGATGGTATATTTTTTCTACTTTCGATAAATATTTAATTTGAAAGTTGATGTCCAATGGAAAAAACTATTTTTTGATTCATGCACATTTTAATATTTATTTAAAAATATATATAATCTATCAAAATTGGAAAAAAAAATCCATGCCTAAAGTTTCAAATTATAAATACACACATTTTTTTGAAAGAAAAAAAAAAAAACCTACTATAAAAAGTATGATGTCTCATGCAACTTCATTTTTCAACATACAACTTCATTTTATCAACAACTAAATTATACTGTTAATTTATTATAAACTAGTCTAAAATAATTTTTAATTTTATTTTTTAAATACAAACATAAAATATACTAAAAAATACATATTCTACTAGTTTACATCATTTCAAAATTCAAAACATATACGACACTTTTTAGTGATTCAAGTTTTAGAGCTGGATGGTTTTGTTTCCTTTATAAAGTGTGACTTGAAACCATTTACAATAGGTTTTGAATGGACCCGAAACCATTGGGTTTTGAAGGAACCCGTAATCCAAACAAGGATGGACAAGCTACCTGAATAAATGTAAAAAACACCCAACAACGAAACAGAGTCAGAAACTCAACCCAAACCTACAGCCAAAACAAGTTGCACAACACAGAACCAAGATTTTACATAGATCTTGAACCCATTGGTTTTGAAGGGACCAACAACCCTATACAACCAAGTTTTGGCAAGGACCTTAAACTCAACAAAAATGTCTGCAACAGCTAGACCACAGCATGCTAGTCATTCATGATGATAATCCTCTCCATAGCACTGGAAGAAACTACTAAGTCATGGATCTACAGAAGCAGAGCCCCAATAGTAGAAAAAAATGAGCCCAACAACATACCCTCTTCACCTCTATAGAAAAGGTCGCCACAAGTGCTCAAGGATCCAAAAGTAAACCATAAAAACTAGTTGGTCTCTCCAGCTTTGTAAGAGAAAAAACCAGGCTCATCCAACCCACAACAGCCACAACACGCCTACAAACCAGCACACCACCTCAATAGGCATGGGATCCCCCTCAATGGGAAAAGCAAGAATAAGCCTTCACCCACAGAATACACCTCCACCCAAGAAGGAGAGGACTCCACCTCCATAAGAGAGGTATCCACCTCAAAAGAAAACCTAGTATTTAAAGAGAAGGAAAAGATTGCAATAAGATGAAAAACCTTAGTAGGTAACAACAAAAACAACATCTAGGTCTTTAAGATAATCTCTGAAATCCACCCAATCCTCAAAACCTTCAGTGTAGAACAAAGCCGAAACAACACCAAGACCATACCCACAAAGGGGTCCAACCAAAGCACCAACCCCCAAACAAAAATGAAGAACATCAAAGCACACGGGGGAAAAGCCATGAACAAGGGAAGAAAAAAGATACCTGCTCTCACAATGAGAAACCCATGATAACACCAGAGCAGACCCAAACAAAATCCACCAAAGCAAAGGGAAGAAAACATCCTTACTCGAGCAGAAATAGCACACCACCATATGGGCCTACAACCCAATATAGGCTCCAAACCAGAAGAATAGACATCAAAATCCACTTGCCATTTGGAAGCCACAACCAGGTCATAAAATACAACACCAAGCAAGGAATCCTCCAAGGAGTGATCACCCCCACCCATTACCAAAGCGAGCCAAACAAAAGGCCATAGAAAAGAAGCACTGTCTGAAGATACAACCACTCCCTCCCGCATACAACTACCATACACCAGCAAAGGCCTTCAGTTTAAGAACTGACATATGCACAAAAGAGATAGTAGCCTCCAGCAGCCTTCAACACGTGAATAAAACCAAACAAGGCAAATAATGCCCCACGTAAATTTGTGCCAACAGGAAAAGATCTCTTTCAAACCAGTGCAGGATAAGAACCAAGCCTGATCCGTAACATGTACACCCACATAGAGAACCGACCAACAGGAAAGAAGACCCACGTCCAGCTCACCAAGAACACCACAGTCAACATGACCAACCTCATAATCACCATCTTAATATTAAATGTTAATATTAATACAAGTATCATTTTTAATATTTGAATATTATACTCTATTTTTTTTTAATTTTATTAGTGATGAATATAGTAATATTAAGATTACATTTAACATTAATATATTATTGGTAGTTACTAATAAGAATATTACATTTATTATTTGTTTTCTTTCTCCAATCTAATTACAGTGATGATTACTAACTTAAATCTAATTATTTATTTTATTTCTCCAATTTAATTACAGCTATGATTACTAATCAAATCTAAATAAAAATATTCATATTGATAAAATACTTATATTATTAAATTTACTCATATCAATAATATTAATATTATCAATATTTTCTACCCATCAAAAGCTACACCAAAATAATAATAATATTATAATTTAACAATATTATAATCAAATATTTTTTTTTATTTTTAAGCAAAAATGGCATGCCATTATAATATATTATTATAAATATCATAAAATATTACAAAACCTGATTCAAGGAGCATACCGAGAGAAAAGAATCAGGAAGAAATCCTCGGTTATAGCTCATTTAAATACAAACCTGACAAAATTGTTCGATTAGAGGAACTCAAAATACAACCCATAATAGGTACCCATTACATAGGCTTACATTGTGACGATCACAAAATGACTTCAATTTGACAACCCTCCTATAGTCTAGATTGCCACCCAAAATGAATTATATCCCAAAACCCACACAAGCATTTTAACCTTACATAATAATCTTCACCACTCAAGTGAAACTTTGATCCTTGTGCACATAAGGGACTAACATATTCTTTCATGCTCTTTTCATAGTGGCTTGCAAACCCTTAGTCCCAAATACCATGCCGAAATTCAGTGAACTTTCAAACATAATCTTCTAATAAACGATGACCTTGTATAATTATGCCATACCAAATCTTTGTTGATGCCTCACCCATGCTTATCGTCTCGTCTCAACCATTCCTCCTATCGTAGAGTAGATCAAAATTGACTGCCAAAATTGCCTCCACAAGATGCTTTACTCTTCCATGAGTTGAATCTGGTCTTCATTTCCCCCCTACTATTCTATGAGAAAATCCTCGAATTGGATTGGTGGCAACATGTTTAAGTTAATCCTTGCCCCTCTAGAAGCCCTTGTTGTGTCGGTTGCTTGTAGTGATATCCTGCTCATTGTTACCATTCCCTGTGATGCTTGTGTACTCATTGGTGCATCATGAACATGTGTCAAAAGAGCCATTACCGCCTACACTTTTACCTTGACCATTTCAGCTAAATCAGGCTCTATCTCTCCTGAATACTACCCCAAAGCTCTTAACAAGTAGCTAGAATCTCTGTGAGACAAAGTTTTATTAATTCCAATAAATAATGCCTAGAAGGCTGCTCTGTTCAACAGATAGTGCTTGGGAAATAGACCCGCTACAAACCTATATCCTTCCCAGAGGTCATATCCCTGAAAATCCTTCGCCAACACACCTTCTAGCAAATAAAATGACTTCACCACTTTAACAACTATGCTTTCAACTTCCATAGCATCCTGAAGTAGGTCCATAAGCATGGAGAAGAATATCGACAACAACTAAGATGGGTATATCAATCACTTTATCTCTGGCTCCATAATGTCTACCCCAATTACTCTTACTATATACTTTTTACAAGCTACACAATGAGCTCTAAACACAAGGTTAAACTTTGCCTCACCAATTGCTTCTGAAATTGGCACCTCTCATTCGTTTAATGGAATGTAGATGCTACAATTTTGGGGGGGAAACACCATGAACCCTCCTAGCACCTCAGCTTCTGCCAAAGAACAGAATCCACCCACCCGCTTCTTCCCACAGACTCACAATTTCCACCCCACACTATTACTAGAGCTTCCACTGCACCACCTGCTGCCTCCCACTATTGCACTTGACTCTAGCCAGCTGGTTAGCAGTAACATAAAAATGCTCTAATTCTTTAATTACGAAGTGCTCACTCCTCTTTCCAAGGCCTGCTTTGATACTTGCACATTTACCATTATGCAAGCAATTCATACTACCTTACTACTAACTAAATGAAGCCAAGAAAGTAACGAAACTTAGCCCTACCAAAACTACCTCAGATATTCCAACCTCAAACCTTCCTTTCTAGCCAACGTCCATTCCTAATTGGGCATGTCCAGGATCATCATGGAAAAAACAGGCCCTTAAGTGGCAATAAAATTCAGAAAAATCAGAGTTAGGCAACTTGAAATAAAAATTTGAATAAGTTAACTATATTATTTTAAAAATATGTAAGAATAGATCTGTTGCAATTTGAATGTAGTTTATAAACCACTAGGATTATTTTTATTTTTAAAAAATCTATTTTGTGAAAAATTGAAATTTCAATGCAGTAGTACTTAAATTTCATGGAAAAAATAAGAAGTAGGTGTCTGTCTGACCACCCTAACCACAATAAAATGATAATATTTTTTTATAATATTTTTGATATAAGTAGAAGACTCATGTCTCGATGTGATGCATATTTTTTTGTAATTTGTTTCGAAATAAATAATTAATTATGATTTTTTTATTACAACTTTTAAAAAATATAAAAACTTGTACGTCTGACCACCTTAACTTGGTCAAAACTTCATGAAATTCAATTTTTTTTTAAAATCCTATAGTATGTGAAGCATAGAATGTGATGCATGTTTTAGATTCAAAAAATGTGATACCCTTTGAATGCTATAGATTTTTTTCAATCAGCCTATCAATCAAGACTTTAGTCATAATTCAAATAGAAAATGAATAATAATTATTTATTAAATTCAAAGTAAAGCATAATTTATATTGGTGGAAAGCTAAGAATCTCCTTTAAAAACCCTTTTCGTTTCATCAATTTTGGGTAAAAAAAATAGTTGTCAGCCACATGGGCCATCATATCACTTACATATCGCCACTTTTTGGCCCATCATGATCATGCACATACCCAACTATGCCCATAGATTTGGTGTGACCTACGAATGATTAAATATCGTACAATCTTGGTGTGCCCATGTGATTAGCACCAACGTCATTGCTATCGGCGACACCTGTGGTACACACAATGATAGAAGCCATCTAAGCTTAGATTTGGCAATGACTAAAGAGATTAGCCTAATCCACATAACACTTGAAGCCTATACCAAGGATTCTTAGGTGAACACATTTGTACAAATCCAACATCACACAAACTCCATGGTGTTGACACTCTCCTCCCTACATATTAATTCCTCTAGGGCATAACCTTTAGCCAAATTTGGAATGACATTTACTTCTAACTGTCACACTCACCAAATTAGATGACAAATTCACCTTCATCCATGACAAATTAGATGATCTAATTCACCTTCATCCTTTGAGAATCAATGACGCCATCGAGGATGAGGGGTAAAACATATGAATTTGATTCTCAAAGGAATAAAATAAATTGTTTAAGTTTTACTCCTCTTTCGAAATATAGTGCTTACCCATCTACCCATACCAAAATTCCCTCCACAAATTACCATTCCCATTCGAAAGAATCCAACTTGTGCCTTCATAGCCCCATTTTCATTGACCTTCCTCTTATTCAAGATTTCAAACATCCTACATCATAATTTTCTCTAATTGAGGATAATTCTTAACACTACTACTGCCTTGTGTTATGAATATTTTGTGCTTGTCGCATCCCATGTTAGCTAGACAATTTTTTAACTTATTGCCTTCTCTATAAGTATGAGTGATCTGATAAGAATGAAACCTTTGAAGCAGCTCCCAAAATCTTGCAAGAGCATACTGCAAACACCAATTATGAATACTCTTTTACTTACAAGCATTAACTATTACCAACGAGTCCCCTTCAATATGCAAGTGTCTTATTTCAATCCCCAATGCAATTTCCAATCCTATTAAAATATCGTTTGCCTCTACCATGTTATTCGAACCTATAGGTAGATGAATTGATTTTTCTGCTAAAACCTTTCCCTCTTAGCTTCTCAAACAAATACCTACACCTGATACCCCAGGATTTCCTCTTGCAGCCCTATCAAAGTTCAATTTTGTGAACCCCTCTTGCGGCGCCTTGCATTTGACATGCTTCCTATCAATCTTTGCTACTTGTGACTGAAAAGAACTAATTAGAAAAGGAAACTTCAAAATCATCCAATTGTGCATAATCAAACCATCCCAGCTTGTAAAAACTCAATTTCCTCCCTTAGCCTTTCGAACACTTGCATTTACAGATTTTGAAACTGCATTTACAGATTTTGAAACCGCTTTCTCAAATTTTCCACAAACTACCTCTACCGAGGGAGCAACTTTCCTAAAAATTCATAAATTTCGCTCCCACCATAAATTCCAAATCACTAGCACGAGCACCACTCTCCAAATACATCCAAAAAAACTTGTTTTATATAGAATCGACCAACTCTGGAACAAGTCCCATAAAGAGTTTGGCAAAGGATCAAAAAAATTAAGTTTATTCAAAACCCACTCCCAACATTGATGTGCAAAGTTACAATTAAGGAATAAATGGTCCCCCACTTCTACCTCCTTACTGCACAACGTACACTTAAATGGTTTTTCTATTCTTAACTTTCCTAAACAATCACTCTTCAGAATACGCTTCGTTAACGCCAATCAAGCAAAACTTCCTGCTTTGGGCAAAACTGCATTGTCCCAACAAACAGAATAAGTCCTTTGATACCCTACTTGGTTTGGCTTATAACAAAGAGAATATAGCCTTGGCTAATTATATACTTACCATCACTGGATGCTACCCATACCAACCTATCTAGTTTTGCAGATAGGAATACTTCACACTCATTCAACTTCTCTTGCACACCTAAACATTGTTGCATAGTTAGAAAGGAATCAAACAAAATTTTCCAAGTCACTTTCCCTGAAGTGCCATCCACTGACTAGACATAATCTAATAAATTCTCCCCCCAATCTTGTTTCATCCACTCCATTACAGGATGAAAATTAGGATTACTTTGCAAAGGAGGATTCCCATTCCAAGAATCACTCCAAAATTTAACACTTTCACCATTATTGACCTCCCAAGAATGATATGTCACAATTAATTGTCTACATCAGACCAAGAAATTCTACATAGCAGATCCTTTTGGCATATTAGCTGCAGTGAGAATTCTTGAAGGATCTTGAATGTACAGATACTTGGCTTGCAGAATGCTACACCATTTGGTTTGTGAACTCTCATACATTTTACAAGCCAATTTTGCACCTAAATTTTTGTTTCTACAAACTAACTTATGAATTCCAGCCCCACCCTATCTTCTTTCTTGTACCATATCATCTAATGATATTAAAGGAACCTTCTTTTGGTAATCCATATTCCCTTTCCATATAAAACTTCTAATAATTTTCTCAATTTATAAGATCACATAATTTGGGTCCTTAAGCACTGCTAAAGAATAATTTGGGATTAAAGACAGGACTGATTTTACCAGAAGAATTCTCCCTGACAATGATAACCATCTAGCCTTCCAAAGAAAAATTCTTCACTTCAAAATTTCTATTACTTTCACCCAATACAATGGCTTATTCACACCCATGAAAAGAGCGATCCCTAGATATGTACAAGGTAAAACTGCTTCCTGAAACCCAAGACTACTGACAATTTTTTTCACATTCTCTTCCTTTGTATTAAGAATATACACTTTTGACTTAGACACATTTATCTTTTTCCCTGATGCTGAGACATATTTATCGAAGACTTCCCTGATCTGCTTTGCCTCCACCATAGTAGATTTCCCAAATAAATTAGTATAATCTGCAAAAAGAGAATGAGTTACTTTTAAACCTATGTCACCAATTTGAATCCCTTTCCAAAGCCCCTGAGAATGCTTCAAACTAATGAACCTACTTAAATCATGTGCCATTATTATAAATAAGAATGGTGAAAGAGGATCCCCTTGCCTAACACCCTAAGATGCACTGAAAAACCCAGTAGGAGAACCATTCAACAAGACTGAAAATTTTGCACCTGAAAGATATTCAATTATCCATCTGCACCATTTTGCACTAAAGCCAAACTTACTAAGTACTTTCATCAAAAAAACCCAATTTACTCTGTCATATGCTTTCATCATATCCAATTTGACCATAATAGAAAGATCTTTACCCAAAAAAATTGAGTGCAAGACCTCATAAGCAACAATAGCTCCTTCAACAATCTCTCTGCCTAGTACAAAACCCCCTTGCTCTTGCGAAACTATCCTAGGTATAAGAGGCTGCAATCTCAAGTAATTTGCCATGGTAAAAATCTTATAAATTATATTACATAAAGAGATTGGTCTAAATTCTACAAACATTTTCGACTCCTTTACTTTGGGTAAAATCACAATATTTGTTACATTGAATTGCTTTAATAGTGCACCCATTCGCCTAGATTCTTCAAGGGCCCATAACACGTCAAAGCACAAAATATCCTAGCATTTTTGAAAAAAAAAAGAGCAGTAAGACCATCTAGGCTAGGTGCTTTATCCCGTGCCAATTAATATTAAACAATGCCAATTAATCTTTTATTGGTTGGATCTTCTTCCAAACAACGGTGATTAATTTCAGTTGTGATAAAAGGAATGGAAGACTAATTTTATAAATTAGTTACTCACTTTATTATTTTGGATTTAATCCCACTAAATGAAATTTCTACCAATACCCCTATCTTTCTACTGAGATTACATTTGTTCCCCCTATTTTTTTTTCTATGTTTCCCAACATGCTTATCTCCTTTCACATTTCCATTATTGGTATGGAAAAATTTAGGTGCTATACTAGTGCATTAATTTTTTTTATTAACTTCCCAAGGTATGTCATTAAATAATTTTTCCATATAACTTAAAAACTCATGTGTGTCCTTATACATGAACAAGAATGTAAATTTATTGCTTGAGCTACACCTGCTAAAGATAAAATTTCCATGTAGTTGACTGAGTCCTTCTAGGCACCATGTTTGAAAGACTAAGATTTTTTTCATTTATTTATTTGGTTTTAGTTTCCTTTGAGATCCATCTACCATTTCTAACTCTAATAAAATTTATTTATGTTGATATATTCTCTATCTAACTCTTCAGCAACACAATGACGAAGAAGAGCGGTGTGAGGGGGATTGTGTACTCCTCTCTCTCTATTAAAACCAATGCTTGGGAAAGGATAGAGCTTAAGAAAAAATTAGCACCAAGAGGGTGGCCTTGGGTTCCCCTGCACAGGCTTGTGCTAGTAGCAACCTCTCGTATTTTCCAAGATTCAGGCTACAATTCTTGGAGTAACAGTAGAAAGATATAACATTTTTTTAGCACAATTACCCTTGGGTGGATTTATGCATTTTATATTATTTTAGTTTGTTTATTTCTTTTGTTTTCCAAGAATCACAGGTAAAGGAGGGAGTTCACATTCAGGAAACCTAGACTTCCTAACTTATGCCCAAAATTTTACCTTACATGTAGATCTAGGTGGTTCTGGCAGGTTCCCTCAAGTTTTAAGGCATGAATATGGATAACTGGAAACACAAGAAGTGGCTCACTATCCTCTTGCTTACCTATTTAAGATTCATTTTGATTTTGATTTCTCTCGAGCTCATTTATTTTTCTTTGCTCTTTTCATCTCTTTAGTGTTGTTTGAAATGGGAGACTACTATAGGGGTAAACGTGACATAGATAACATATTAAGAGTTAAGGGAAGCCCCAAGGAAATGATAGTCTCTTCAAGGGCTTCAATAGTTTTTTTTTTGTTCTTGGGCTTCATACCATCAAAATAGGGGCCTCTCTCAGTAATGAGGTCACTGATTTTATTTTTATTTAAACCATTGGACTCATATTTCCCTAGCTTCCTCTATTTTATAACTAGTACCTGTAGGCACATAAAATATACATGTACCTAATCGAGAATCACTAATTTCATTTCATCCTTAATTATCCTTCTTCAAAGATAGAGCTTAAAAAAAATTAGCACCATGAGGGTGGCCTTGGGTTCCCTTGCATAGGCTTGTGCTAGTAGCAACCACTCGTATTTTCCAATATTTAGGCTACAATTCTTGGAGTAACAGTAGCAAGATATAACATTTTTTTTAGCACAATTACCCTTGGGTGGATTTATGCATTTTATATTATTTTAGTTTGTTTATTTATTTTGTTTTCCAAGAATCACAGGTAAAGGAGGGAGTTCACATTCAGGAAACCTAGACTTCCTAACTTATGCCAAAATTTTACCTTACATGTAGATCTAGGTGGTTCTAGTAGGTTCCCTCAAGTTTTAAGGCATGAATATGGATAACTAGAAACACAAGAAATGGCTCACTGTCCTCTTTCTTACCTATTTAAGATTCGTTTTGATTTTGATTTCTCTCAAGCTCATTTATTTTTATTTGCTCTTTTCATCTCTTTAGTGTTGTTTGAAATGTGAGACTACTAAAGGGGTAAACGTGACATAGATAACATTTTGAAAGTTAAGGGAAGCCCCAGGGAAATGATAGTCTCTTCAAGGGCGTCAATAGTTTTTTTTTTGTTCTTGGGCTTCATACCATCAAAATATGGGGCCTCTCTCAGTAACGAGGTCACTGATTTTATTTTTATTTTAACCATTGGACTCATATTTCTCTAGCTTCCTCTATTTTCTAACTAGTACCTGTAGGAACGTAAAATATACATGTACCTAATCAGGAATCATTAATTTGATTTCATCCTTAATTATCCTTCAAACCATTTTAATCAAATAATAGTTATCTGATTAAAATTCATCATTTTTCATTTTTTAATTAAATCAAAGTTTTATTAGATAAATCAACTTTATTTAATTAAATCATATTCTTCTTTCTAATTAAATAAATCAATTTTATTTAATTAATCTCCTAAAGTTCTTTCATTTAATTAAATAAATCCAAATACTTAATTAAATCTCTAATGTTCTTATCTTCTCATTTAATTTAAATAAATTCAAATATTTAATTTGAATGTTACAATCAACTAACCTCCATTAAAATTAATCACATCATGATTAAAAACAATTCTAATGGACATGTCAAATCCTCTAGATAATGCAACTTGCACAATAAATCATTTATTTTGATTTATTAACTATTTATTTCCCCTCACAAGACATATTCCCAAAGAATATTCCCTCATTAATTCCATTTGTTTGACTTTCTTCTCCAAACAAATTTTCCTGCAAAATCTCTCAACCATATGCATTCAATGCTATTTTTCAAATTTGAAGCTCACCTAATAAGCATTTACTTGCACAATCTTAAAAATATGCTCACCCTTCATCCTCTCACATCTTGACAAGTGGTATGTGGCCATTGGTTGAGGATTAGTCCCACATTCATCCATTTTGCCTCTCCTTCTCTCAATCTGATCTATAAATTCAAAGCATTCTTCCTTCATTTTCATCCACAATTTGAACATTCTTATTATAGTCATTTGGAGTTCATTATCTTGCATCTTTAGTTTATCACCATCTTGAAGCTTATCAAAGATTGGGAAAGGGCTCCTTTACATATCAAAGGTGCACCAATCCACTATGGAATAAGTATGAATATTATTTGAATGTGCTTTCAAGTTTGCTTCTTTGGTCTTTTAGATGTATGTTTAGAATAGTAGACATGATTCATTATCTCATATACATGTTGATGTTTTCTTTGTTTTAAATAACTAACCATGCTAAGAGTATGTTGGATTTTTTAAGCAATTTGCATATTTCACCATCTACAAAATGACGCTAGAAGGAGGGCTCAAGTTTGTTAGTCGATTGTCTTGTGGAGTCTATTTTAATTGCTAACTGCAGTTTTATATTAGTTTTATTACTATTTGCAAGTTGGCTTACATTAGCGTTAACTTTGTAAGTTTATATTTTCCCATGCCACTAGCAATCAGTTGTAATTCATCTATTTCTGGTTTTTTCTTTCTTTACTTATTCAACCACATACGTTGGAAGGAAAGAGTCTCTTATATATGTAATGTTGTTGAAATAGAAGGACGAGTCAATATATTTTTGTATCAATAGTTTTGAGTTACCATCAGATGGGGAACATTGTTTTTAAATTAGACAAACACTATCATTAAATACAACTATTTGTTTCCATCAATAGGGCTATTTTCTCATCAACCATAGTGTTTTTTTCTCATCAATAGACACCCTTAGTCATAGCTTTTGAAGATAATTTGTTAGAGGCAGTAAATACATGTCATTCACTCAATTTGGGAAGGAGTAAATTATGTTGATAGGCTATTGTATAGCTCATAAATGCATTTTAATTTTTTTGTCGCTGCATTAAATCACTGGTACCCTATGTTTTCTCCACAACCAGCTCACTCTTTGGAGATTCTTCAACATTAATATTGGGGGAGTTATTTCCAATCTAAAGTTAATGTATTAAATGGAGAAAGTAATGTGTTTGTTGTCTATGTTAACACGCAGTATGTGTTAACATGCAATATGTGTGTTAACAAACTGTATGTGTTAATAGGCGATATGTGTTAACAAACGTTATATGTGTAAGGGGGGAAGTTTCTAGCGTCATAGCGAGGAAAGGGGTTGCACCTATGATTAGTGGTGTTTAAGAATTTAAATTGCCAAATTTCATATCAGTAGAGGTTACATAGGGGGCTGCAAATTGGGTGGAGAGAAGGTTGTGAAAGTTGTGAAGGAAGCTAGTAGAAAGAAATTCTTTTTCCAGGAAAGAAAGAATCTTCAGACAATTGAGTATTGTTTTGACTTCCAAAAAGAAGCCGCCCAGGGAAGACTAGAAGGTTTATGCAGAATTTGGGGAAATCAGAGGAGAGGCGCCATGAAGGGAACTTTATTACCCCTATGGTTAGGTCAAGCTTGATTAAAATACATTGAAAGCTACATTAATATGCTGACCTTCACTTTTGATTTGACGTTTGAATTTTTTTTAAAAACTTTAAGAAATCTTACAATGAAGAATGTTGTTTCATGTGCTCCATTTGTGAGGCCTAGTTAATACTATAAACCCATATTTACACTTATTCATATTAAATGCAAACATCAAGTGAACATCAATGCAAACAAATTGACATAAGAGTAAGTGAAATTTTTATAAAGATGAAATAAAATTCATCTATTTTAGCTTCTTTACTTATTCGCATTAAAATGCTGATTTTTTTGCATTGTTAGCAAGGGAGACTTTGATCTTTGTTAACAAATTGTCTATTTTAGGTTAAATATTTTCTTTAAAATTGGTGGAAATCAAGATTCTTATAAATTCTTCATTCATTAGTTTAAAAAAAAAAATCAGTAGTTTTTTTCATTTAAAATTGTTATATTATTTGGAGTTAATGCTCAAAATGATAACTTGATTCTTGTGTTGTTTTTCTTTCTTGATGGGAATAGGAGAGGAAGGAGGAGGGATTTCATTCGCACAAAGGACTTGCAACATTGAAGCATAAGAAATGATCTTTGAGGAATCTTAAAGAGAATTGAGCACTAAATTTGAAGTTGACAGAGCATTTTTAAATGCTTAGAGCTTCCATTTTATGCTTTTGTTTTTTGTTTTAGGCCAACTCACGTCTTTTGGATTCTAAAAGGAACACTACAAAAACTTTTTTTTTTCTACAAAGGTTTAAAAAGAACTTTAGGCTAACTTACTAGATTTTGTTTAAGGTTAGCAATTGAACAATCAAGTTTCACACTTCCTTTGGTGATTTAAAAGGAATCAAATCATTGCTTTGAGGATTTAAAATGAACATGTGCTTCTTTATTTTGTAATCACTTACCCAAAATAATATCATCTAAAAGACGTATGCACTTCTCTCATGCCTCACGGCAATATTGAGAATCAAAAGGATTTTGGTGATCTTAAGTTGTGTAAGTGATTGCCTCCACATTTCATTTGGGATTAAAAATTGACAAAACTTGTGAGTGTGATTGAAAAATATTGCGTGTGCTCTCTCTTTGTTTCTCAACAAATATCGATCAAACTACGGATATGTTTTCTTTCTTTTGTTTATCTTAGAGGGCCTGTCTGGTGGGAAAAAGTAATCACCCCAGGGAATGATCCAACCAGTAACACGCTAAAGCCAAGCGACTTCCAGCCAGTATATAAGTGTGGGTACTCGAGGAAAGTTTGAGTATCATGAAGATCATTCCGACAAGAAGGGCAACAATGGTCTCTTGCCACATGAATGGTCCCCCATGAACTGAATGCCCACATTAAAACCCCTAGTTTAGAAAGGTCAAAATCTTAAACTATTTGTTGGTGCAAGAACGGTTGTTCTTTAGCCACCCCACATTTTTACGGCTTTTAGTAGAGATGAGAAGTATTCCATGAGAGATTCATGGGTACTAATGCATGGATGACCCGAGAAGTGTGTTTCATGGAGGGGAGCCAGTGTGGTCAAGCATCTAATCATCTACTAAGAGTAAGCGTAGCTGGATTTATCCAAGTGGGAACCCAACAATTATTGTCTTTTCATCATAGGATTTTTCATGTTCTTGGAATCAAAAACACTTTTCTTGGATCTCAAAACATTTGAAAACAATCATTCACAAAATCTTCAAAATTTCAAACCCTTTAGGGAAGAAAATACCTTTGACGAATTCAAGTGCTCTTGCATGCCCTCGGGATTTCATCCTTAGAGGCATCTAAGTACTTGGGTTTTATCATCATTTGTCTTCACTAAAGTCAACATTAGGAAACTTTTGCCTTAATTTCCTCAATTCTCCACATAATGGACTTTGTCGGATGAGAAGAAGTTAGATCATTAGACATATAGTTTGAAACTTTAATCAAAGAATTGTTTGTGGTAAAAAGAAATCATTAAGCAAAGTTAAGAGAATTGAACCCCACATATGTGGTCTTCCAAATGATTTCCCGCAAAATCAAAATCTTAAAACCCAAGTTCAAAAGTCTTAGTCCAAAAGCTCGTGAGGAGCGTCTTGAAAGACTTCTTGAAGTTAAAGAAAGGTTGGTCTATAATTTTTACAATAAAGCTTCAAAGAACAATCCAAATTTGTATGAATTTTATTACCAACAAAATCCAAGTCTCTCCCAAAGGTTTGCATTTCTCACATAGGAAGTATTGCATGTTTTTCAAAACTGAGGTCTTGTAAAAAGGAGTTTTATCTAGGTTTAAATCTAGGATCAAAATCAACATTTTCGTCCACCCCTCAAAACATCAAACCAAAAATCATCTCATCAACGAATCTTGAAAATATTGAAAACATCATCCATTCTAGACTTTTGGAAAATCAAAATCACTTTGTTTGGTTAGATATGTGTGGATGAATCCTTCTCCACATATTTGATCAAATTATCAAATCCTTGTGAATAAATTTATCCCTTGATAAAATCCAACATCTTGGGGTCTAGGAGTTCATTATCCAAAATCATCTTGTTTGACTAGGGGTGTCTTGATGAATCCTTCTTTACACCTTTAGTCAAATTATCATCTTGTGTACAAGTCTACAATAGGAGAAACATCCAACCTCTTATAGTTTACAAGTTCACTATCCAAATCAAATCGAACCATGTCATAAAGTCTAGTACCTCTTCCAAGATTTCTCAAGAGTTCAATCATCCACACCATCCATCCTCCGTGTATCTCATCCCCATCCTTTGGTCGTTAAAGAAAACTTGGATTCTCTTCTTTGAGCCTAAAAGTTTAGACCAATCTAAGGTGTTAGAGGTCCATCTCTTAGATTCCTAAAAAATGATTTGTATTTTATGGTTCAAACTCGATCTCAATACAAGAAAAACATGGAGCAAAACAAAGAAACATCCACTTCAAGCGATCTAAGTCAAACTGAAATATAATTCAACCCTATGATATCCATTGACCTCCCAATCAATCCTCCTCCAATATATCAAAATCCTCAAGAGAAAGGTCAAGTGGAAGACATCACCAACAATGTCTTAGGGATGACACAAGATGAAATCCTTGAGATGGTCCAAAATCCTGAAAATCATCGAATCATCAATGCCATGATGAGGTTATATCCCTCCCAATACATGCTCGAATTGGCCAAGGAAGGGGATAAACTCCCTTCTAACTATGACATAAGCACCCTTGTAGAGAAACCTCTTGAGATCATGCCTCCAATCCCACCCATGCCTCCATATGAAAACATCACTCAAAGCATCCCACATATCACATCATCTATTGCTCCAACTCCTCCAATCGTTAGCAAGGGAAGCTCATTGCTTCATGCCCTTCAAGCACATCCCCTTGTAAATAATCAAGAGTTGGACGCAAACACCATATTGGGCCAATCTGTCCTAGTAAATCTATTAAACCCATATGTCCGACTCATGTTTCATAATCATACAAATTCATCATCCTTTCATGCAACACCAATTGGTCCGCTTGACATGCAAACCTCTCTCCCTATCACCTCATAAGGAGAAGTTGATTTTTTGAAGTCGGGGGAGTCTTTGATCCCTCATCATCATCTATTCAAGAAAATGCACGTCCATCTTTCCACCTCTACCACTTACATCCACATTACCCCTTGGGTTAGGTCTTCCTCCTTTATCCATCATCAATCAACCAAATCAAAATAACCCCCCTAGCATGAATCAGAGCATCATACCAAATCCTCCCGCTTTACCATCGATATCGCAACAATAGATGGCAACCATCCAAGCAACCCCAACAACCAACACATCCACCATTCCTCAAATCTCTCAAAGCATGGTTTCCCAAGGACCAAGTGTCTCAATCACACCATAGATCACTCAAACCCCAACCATCCATACCATCATTCCTCTCATCACAATGGTCAATGCTATTCCCAATCCACCACCACCACTTCCAAAACCCAACATGGTGAATTCATTCAGTGTCACGTTGAAAAAAGCTCACCAAGCTGCCTACCAAAAGGTACTCCAACAGATCCAAAATCAACAAGCTACACAACTAGCTGCCCAACAAGAACAAGCACAATTAGCAGTGCAGAAAGCACAACAGGCACAACAGACGGCTCAAGCCTAAGCTTTACTACAACAACACGCTGCCCAAGCTTCACAAGTAGCTCAAGCTGCACAAGATGCACAGGCTGCTAAAGCTACACAAGCAACCCAACAAGCACATGCTCAAGCACAAGCCGAGTATCAAGCTAAACAAGTGCAAGCTCAAGCCTAATATCAAGCACAATTGCAAGAAGTCCAACAAAAATCCTATCAAAAAGGTCTGCAAGAGTATCAAACACAACAACTAGCAGCTCAACAACAAGCCCAACAACAATATTTTTTGGCACAACAACAACGTGACCAACAATAAGCATTTTTGGCTTAGCAGCAAATGCATATATTAATCATGCATCAAAGCTTGTAGAAAAACACCACCAACTCTCTACCTGCCAATCAAACACCCCAACCCCCTTCAAAACACGTTCACTCCACCTCTCTTGATCCGCAAGATGATGTGATGACACAAATCAAACTGCTCTCACAACAAGTGTTGGATATTCAATCAGGAAAAACAACAAGGACACCCAACAATCTATGTGCCTATCCTTTTGATAGGAGCCTCACAATGATACCATTCCCAAAGGGTTTCGAAATCGCCAAATTTGACAAATTTTTTGGGTTGGGAAACCCTAAAGATCACATCAGGGAATTCCAAGTACATTACATGGAAGTCGCATACAATGACACATATTTGATGTGATTGTTTGCTTGAAGCCTAGTTGGTCCTGCCATGGAGTGGTTCCCTCATCTTCCTACGAGCATCAAAACATTCCAAGAAATAGGAGACACATTCCTCAAAAACTATGCATTCAACATCGGCATGGATGTTAGCCTAGAGGAATTATCGACACTCAAACAAGGAAAGGTGGAATCATTTGCCTCATTCTTACAATGATGGTGATCCAAGGCCAATTGAAGCAAGTGGACCATGCTAGAAGAGCAACAAATCTGCACTATCATTGCCAATCTGGAAAAAAACTTGGCATTTTATCTAAAAATGCAGTGTATCACCACATATGACTAGTTGATCCCCAAGGCACTCAACATTGAAAGGGTCCTTATTACACAAGCGAGCATGCCTACATATCCTAAACATCAAGATATTCGGCCATCCACCAGTTATAATGAGAAACCTCGCACATGGGCGAAAAACAAGAATGTCACCAATGATGGAGTGGTCGATGCCAAGGTTGTCATCAGTGCTCCAAAATAGAATATCCAAACACATCATCAACTATAGAACAACAATCACAATAACATGCAAGCCAATGCGGTAACCCAACAATAACCTCACAATCAAGTCAACAACCTCAATAATCAAGGAGGACCACCTCCACGAAATAGGTATCCCCCCAAGAGGAAATTCACAACCCTTGGGGAAGCAATCAAATCCATCATGAAGAAGTTGGTCAATGAGAACCTCATCAAAATATCCACTTATAAAAATTACCAGGAGCCTCAGGTGAAACCACCCTGGTACAATGAAAATTTCCTTTGCAATTATCATAAGCTCAAGGGGCATACAACCGCCAACTGCATGAAACTAAAAAATATCATCCAAGACCTCATCGATGACAAAATCATAAATGTTTAGCAACCAGTCAGTAATCAAAATCTGAAAAATCTACACGAATCTGATGCCCGATCACAACCAAGGAAACAAAAAAGGGAAGAAAAAATATGGCAATGTGAGCCATGTGTATGAAGGAGTTATCTCATGCCTTGATGAAATGGTCATTGTTGTTAGCACCAAGGGAGCCAAAGCTGATTGTGGAGTCACCACACATGGTGGAAAGGTCATGATTGTCGGGACATCATAGCCAACTAAGACCTCCACCTCAAATCAGAAATCTGTCCCTAATGGTTGCAACGTCCTTGACCAGTTAAAAAGAACCCCTGCTTAGATCTCCATCATGGAGTTACTATAGATTTCAGCTGCCCATAGAGAAATCCTTGAGAAAAAAATGGCTTCATCTACTATCTCTGCCAACCTTGATATAGAGCAATTCCAAGCTATGGTCGGTAACATCACCACTTTGAATCTCCTCATATTTTCCAATCGAGAATTCCCCACCCAACCATCTCACAACCGTGCACTCCACCTTAAAGTCCCGGTTCACAAAAATTAGGTCAAAAGGGTCTTGGTCGATGGGGGTCCAGGTCTTAACATTTGTTCACTCAAGCTTACCAAGAATCTGGGAATCTCTGAAGATTCCATTGAAAAAAATAAAGGCATCACAATCAGGGCTTACGACGATCAAGAAAGAGTGTCTCCTGGCACTATTCATCTCCCTATTCAAGTAGGGTCAGTTGTTATGAAAACTACTTATCAGGTGATTGACCTTGACCTACCCTATAACATCCTCTTAGGGCACCCCTGGATCCATGGGATACAAGCAATTACATCAACCTTCCACCAATGTGTCAAGTTTTCATACCATAACCAAGAGATCACAAACTATGGTGATCCTAAGCCCTTCACCTACTGCAAGAACCTGGAAGCCAAGTACTATAAAGTACCCTAGGTCCAAAAGAATGATGAAGGCCCCTCAACTCCATATATTGATCCATCCAACATAGCCTCCAAATCTGGGACAAAGACACCCGCCATCCCCAACATATCCGAGATCAAGCTTATAATCCAAGATAATGGGTGTGGGGAATATAGAATGAAGAAATGAGCCTTTGTAGTCAGGGAGTTACCTCAATCCCCTAGATCCCATAGACAACTGCAACTCACTAATACAACATCTCAAACCTTCAGAGCAAATCCCTCTCGATTCAGGTGTTGGGGAGATCTAGGCCGAGAAGTGGTGGATGAGAGAGACATGTCTAGTATCCTCTATCAAGAAGAAAGGCCCGCACCTAATCTTCCCATGGATGAAAGAAGAAAAGGATTGCAAATTATGTTGGGCATGGGTTACAATAAGAATGCAAGTCTTGGAGAAAACAACACTGACCGATTGGAACCCATCATTGTTGAAAGGTGCATGAAAAATATTGGCCTTGGGTGTACCCTCTGAGTGTAACCATATGTGGCAGAAGTCCCCTAGTTAATGCACTCAGGACTCCCCCTCGACTAATGGTAGCCGCCCTGCGACTACCAATATCCACAGGTCTACCCTTAGATAACTTCACCTTTGACGTGACCAATGTTTGTAGTAGTAGTGATGACGAGGATACCATAATTGACTTACCCATACTTTTTGAAGACTCCTCCCTACTCATGATTAGCACCCTATATTTTGAGTCAGACCACCAAACTCATGAAATAAGCTTGGTCTACCCCCAATTCATCGATTATGATCAACGAGGACCATCAATTTTGAACACGTTCAAAAATGATGAGGCGCTTTTGGAGTTCATGGGATTGAGGGATGCAATACCATATGGAGATCATAAGGTGGGATTTGACATCACATTGGACACTCAAGCCTAGTACGGTGAGAAGATTGAATCCTTCAGTCGCAAAAGTGAGAAATTGAGAATAATCGCAAAGTCCTTTAGTGAAAACCACACTGTGGCACTCTCTGACCATAAAATAGTAAAAATAAAGGATGCATCCAACAGTGAAAACCTCTCTGAGGAGCCAGAGGATGAAAGATTCAATCTTCCCCTCACTACACTTCATCAAGAAAAACCAGAGGTCCTAGTAGAACAATGCAATCCCGTCAACCTAGGAACAGAGGAGCTACCACACATAACCTTCTATGTTGAATCACTTCGCACGGAAGAACAAGAACTCTTAGTTGCATTCCTGAAAGAAATAAAGGTAAAATTTGCATGGACTTATGTTGATAAGCTTGGGCTTGACCTAGAGGTAGTAGTTCACCACTTGGCCAAATATCCTGAAACAAAACCTATGAGACAAAAGATCAGAAAGATCCACCCTCAAATAGCCTTGCTAGTCAAAATGGAATTGTAGAAGCTTCTAGATGCATGATTCATATGCCCGATTGATTATCCGTAATGGGTATCAAACCTAGTACCTATTTCAAAACCCACTGGGGGCATCCGTATCTACATGGATTTAAGAGACTTAAACAAATCGCGTCCCGAGGATGAATTTCCACTACCAAACATTGACATGATAGTGGATATGATGGCCAAACATGAGATGCTATCACTAATGGACAGGTTCTCAAGATATAATCAGATCATGATAGTTGTAGACATGGAAAATATACCGACACACTTGATCCTAATTACTAACATCATTTCTTCCTGAATCATCTTCTTAACTTTTCATCACTTTTCATCCCTTAATTGAATAAATCATTATTTATCTGATTAAGTCATTATCTGATGTTAATTAAATTAATCAATTTGATTTAATTAACCCTATGTCTCTATTTGATTAAATAATTCATTTTATTTAATTAAATCCCTAAAGTCATCCCCTTAAATTAAATAATAAAATATTTATTTGATTTAATCTAACATCACGCTCCTTAGTTAAATAAATAAATTCTTATTTAATTAAGTCTAAATCATTATTCCTTTCAACTTTGGTTTAAATAAATCATAAAATGTGAATCAAATTTGTCACATCATCTAATTTCCTATTAAATTGATCAAACCTTGATTAATTTAATCCAAATCACTCCAATCCTCTAGATTTTGCAACTTGCACAATAAATCAATCTATTTGATTTATTAATTCATCAATTTTCATTCAAAAGGGCATCTTCTGTGGAATATTCTTCCAATTCAAAAATTCCTCCAAAAGGGGATGGGTACTTCCAACAAGGCATTTGAGGCCTCTTACATGTCCTTTGCCTTGATCCAAGTGACATTAACTCAATTTCCCTTCCCTCTAAACATGTCACTTTCAAATTTCAAATTTGAATCTCATAGCATTTATCATGCACATTGACCAAAATGTGCTCATTCCTTCTCCAATCACATATGGACAAGTGGCCTCCTCTTATTGGTTGGTTTCTTTATCTCACATTCATCCAAATCCTTCAATCTTCCATTCTTAAAATCTATAAATAGAGACCTCCTTTATTGAATTGTTCATCCATAACTTGAGTAAACTTACTATACTCAACTTCATCCTCAAGCACATCCATTTCCATCCATTTCATCAAGATCTTAGCTAGGTTATGTAGGTTTGCATCATGGAGTTTGATTGAATCTTCATCAAAGTGGATCATTCATCGACATTGCATTAAAGGAGTTGGGAAAGGGTTAATTTCTACACATAATTGGCACCAATTCCCCCATGGGATTGAGGATTTGCATTGCTTAAATAGGATTTAACTTATTCTCTTGTCTTGTTCTTCATTTTCTTTCTATTTTGAGAATTGTAAATGAATTTCATGGGGAATCCTTGTTCTTACTTGCATTTGAATCTAATTGTGTGTTTGTTTCTCATGTTTGTGCAAGTATAAGGATTGGAGTTCACAATAGCAAAGGAAGACCAACACAAGACAACATTCACATGTCCGTGGGGAACCTACTGCTGGAATATGATGTCATTTGGGTTAAAGAGCGCAAGAGAAACTTATCAGAGATCCATGACATTAATATTTCACAATATGACTCATAAGACAATGGAAGATTATGTGGATGACATACTAGCTAAATCAAGGAAAAGACTAGACCACATATCAGCTTTGAGTTTAATTTTTGATAGGCTAGAAAAGTACAAGGTCTGACTCAACCCAAAGAAGTGCATCTTTGGAGTACAATCAGGCAAACTCTTGGGGTATATCATTTCAATGAAAGGAATTGAGATAGATCCCACTAAAGTGAAGGCGATCCTTGAAATGGAAGCACCCAAGACACTAAAGAAACTAAGAGGTCTACAAGGAAGGCTCCAATCTATCCATAGATTCATAGCACGATTGGCAGACAAATAGATCCCATATTCTCATCTACTCCACAAGAGGGTAGTATACAAATGGGATGAAAAATGTGACCAAGCATTCAACAAAATCAAGGAATACCTACTCACACCGCCAACTCTAATGCCACCAATCCTAGGCAAGCCATTAATCCTATACATCTCAGCAAAAATGGTAGCTCTCAGTGCTCTCTTAGCCCATCATGATGAAAATGAAAGAGAGAGGGCTATCTACTACATCAAAAGAACCATAGTAGGACATGAGCTAAACTATACACCTATTGGGAAAGCTTGTCTAGCAATCATATTTGCAGCTCAAAATTTTAGACACTACACATTGGCGCATCAGATCAAGGTAATCGCAAAAATAGATCTGCTCAAATACCTACTCTCGAAAGCAACTCTCATAGGAAGGACAACTAAGCGGGTTATGATCCTAACAAAGCATGGCATCGAATATGTAGAGCGCAAGGCCATCAAAGGATAGGAAATTGCAGACCAGCTGGTAGAAGCATTGATGTATGCCGATAATCCATTGGTATTAGAGCTCCCCGACGAATCCATCTTCAACATAAATGTAGAAGACCACTAGAAAATGTACTTTGATGGATCTCACACATAGCATGGGTCAAGTGCTGGAATCTTCTTCATAACACCACAAGGCAATTGCATACCTAGATATTATAAGTTGTCCTTTTCCTACACAAACAACATCGCCAAATATGAGGCTCTTGTTATAGGATTAAGAATTATTACACAATGGCGGATCATGGCACTCAAGGTCTATGAGGATTCACAACTTATCATCAACCAAGTTAATGGCGAATACCAAACAAAGAACAACAAGCTAACTCCATAAATGAAACTGGTGGAGAGCCTCAAAGAATCCTTTATTGATATCACCTTTGAGAAGATACCAAGAGCTAAAAATAGGGAAACAAATGCTATGGCCACAATCAGATCACTCCTGGAGATCCCACACAACATCCCAAAATAGGAATTCCTTGTAGAGCAGCTTCTTGTACCAGCATTTGAGGTACCGTAGTTTGAGTTTGTGTGTGAGCTCGTTGATCCTGGTGATACCTGGTACCATGACATCTACACCTACTTGAGAATAGGAGTCCTTCCCATTGACATAACTCCAAACCTCAAAGGAGAGTTTTTCAAAAAGTATTCACGTTTCATCATCCTAGGAGAAATCCTCTATCGTAGGAGCATTGAAGGGACCCTATTATGTTGCCTAAATACTGAGGAAGCCCTGATTTCTTTAATCGAGGTACACAACAACATTTGTGGTTCACACTCAAGCGGTATGACTTTGGCTAAGAAACTATTAAGGACCGGATACTATTGGCCCACAATGGAAAGGGACACACATGACTTTGTCAAAAGATGTTTGCAATGTCAGTAGCATGGGGACCTTATCCATGCATCTTCTTAGGAGTTTCATCCCATTGTTACACCTTGGCCCTTTTCACAATGGGGCCTCGATCTCATCAGTAAAATCACCCCCACCTCATCCAATGGCCATCAATTCATCATTTTCGCCATGGAGTACTTTATGAAGTGGGTCAAATCCATTCCCATGACTTACATAACTAGAAAGAAGATATTCAAGTTCATCCTAAACTACCTTATATGTCAATATGGTGTCCCTCAAGCTATTATCTCAGATTATGGGACACCTTTTAAAAATCAGGATGTTCGTGACCTTTTCCAAAAATTCAACATCCAACATCGCTTTTCCACTCCATATTATCCCTAAGGAAACGGCCAACCAAAAGCCACCAATAAAACCATTTCGAAAATCCTTAAGAAAATAGTTAAGGACACTGGTCATGACTAGACTCTATAGCTAAATCCCGCCTTACGAGCCTACTGCATAAGCATTCACACACCAACAGGTGCCACACCCTTCTCCCTAGTCTATGGATCAGAAGCCATCCTCCCTATTAAGATCGAGCTCCCATCCCTAAGGATATCACTGCAAAATCTCATTACAGATGAAGAATATTGGGTCTCACGACTAAATGAGCTAGAACTACTAGATGAATGGTGCATGGATGCCCTAAATCAAATCCAAGTCTATCAAAATCACCTCAAACGTAGTTACAACAAGAAAATTAGGAGGCAGACCTTCCAAGTTAGCGAGTTAGTGCTAAAAGAGAATCAGAAAAACATACCAAATCTGAGTAGCAAGGGAAAATTTGAGCCCAATTGGTTGGGACCCTTCATCATCACCGCAAGCTACAAGTCAGGGGCATACCAACTATCGATCCCTAAAGGGGAACCTTTGCAGGAGCCCATGAACAACTCCCATCTCAAAAAAATTTATGCCTAATCTTTTAAGGGTAAAACCATAAATACAAAAAAATCCCAAAATATAAAAGTCCAAAAAAAATCAAAAAAATGATTAAAAATAGTAAAGAAAAAATTGTCCTCTAGTGAAAACCACTTCAGTGGCACTTTGGACAAGTACCTTGGTGAAAACCTGGCAAAGAGGCGCCAAGTGTAAATAAAACACTCTTTGTCCACCAGGATCTTCACGGCTCATCCTGCACACTTACCATTCATCCATCGCATTCCATTAATACTTCAATCATCCACCCACGTCCATATCATAGCTTGATCTTTTGTTCGTATCATGATCCACCCTAGTACTACTTGGCACACTCCCAAGGTCAATTTTTCCTACCTTTATCAAAGTAGTCTATCACACCACACTGGGGGCATGTTCCTGTACCTGCATCAGATCAGATTCATGTATATACTTGTGATCTTCCTTAAAATCGAAAAAATCCAAAAACATTCAAAATATCCATCAAAAAATCCAAAAACATTCAAAGTATCCATCAAAAATCCAAAAACATTCAAAAAATCCTTCAAAAAATCCAAAAACATTCAAAAATCAAAATATCCAAAAACATCCAAATCATATCAAAATCCAAAACATGTTGAAAATCTGAAAAATCAAAAATAGATTCATCCAACTGATCTTCATTGTCTCTGAGCTTGAACATAGGGAAGGTTGATCTTTGATGCCATCCAATCGAACTACTTGTCTTATTTTGTGCTCATTCCAAGGACCTCTCGATAATGCCTAATCAAAAGGGTTTAGAGAGAAAGAATTGAGACAACGATCATTATCTTTTTATCTACTGTGCTTGTTGGATGTTCTTGTAATATAACCTAGTTATGTGTGCTCTATTTAGTTTATAGGGAAGGTGTTTTAGATGTCTTGTTGACCACATAAGAAGGCTTGCTTTTTTGTGTTTTGGTCTGAGATGTCTAGAATATTTGAATTGTATTCTGAATAAGCTTTTGTATGTCAGGTGTGAACAAGAGTACTCCTATCTGATTGTTGAGTCAAATTCCATCACACTAGGTGCAATTCCATCCTGGTTCTGTATACCTTGATGCATTGTGATTATACCTATGTGTGTTATCAAACATAAGGAAAGTTATGCTCTTTATCTCTCCCATCCTTGGATAAGCCATACATCATCATCATTCATCATCATATCTCATAAATTCTCGATGACTAATAGACTTGATGAACTTCTGCATCTTCTTGGATTCAAGGGTTGATCCCTCTCATCCTTCTATCCTCTTTGATGCTAACATAGTACCATTTCATCAATACATCCACACTCTCATCTTGCATAATCACATCATATCATCATAGGACAACATCATTTATCTCATCCATACCATATAGATCTGTTAGTCTAACCATCCATACATCCATTTTGAACCTCTTTGTCATGAGATTGACCCTCAAATTGAAATTTTCGCTCAATCTCTCGAGGGGGAAATGTACCAACATACTTCTTTCCACTGGGGGATCCAATTTTTTTTAATTTTGATCTCGGTGGCATCATTCTTTGAACCAATGCAATAGGTATATTGCTTCGAAGAGGGGCAAAATGTAGGCACGTAAAATATACATGTACCTAATCGGGAATCACTAATTTCATTTCATCCTTAATTATCCTTCTTCAAACCATTTTAATCAAATAATCGTTATCTGGTTAAAATTCATCATCTTTCCTCTTTTAATTAAATGAATCTTTATTAGATAAATCAACTTTATTTAATTAAATCATATTCTTCTCTATAATTAAATAAATCAATTTTATTTAATTAATCTCCTAAAGTTCCTTCATTTAATTAAATAAATCTAAATATTTAATTAAATCTCTAATATTATTTATCTTCCCATTTAATTTAAATAAATCCAAATATTTAAGTTGAATGTCACAATCAACTAACCTCCATTAAAATTAATCAAATCATGATTAAAACTAATTCTAATCCATGTCACATCCTCTAGATAATGCAACTTGCACAATAAATCATTTATTTCGATTTATTAAATCTCTATTTTCCCTCACAAGGCATATTCCCAAGAAATATTCCCTCATTAACTCCATTTGTTTGACTTTCTTGTCCAAACAAATTTTCCCCCCAAATCTCTTAATCATATGCATTTAATGCTATTTTTCAAATTTCAAACTCACCTAATAAGCATTTACTTGCACAATCTTCAAAATGTGCTCACCCTTCATCCTCTCATATCTTGACAAGTGGCATGTGGTCATTGGTTGAGGATTAGTCCCACCTTCATCCATTTTACCTCTCCTTCTATCAATCTCATCTATAAATTCAAGGCATTCTTCCTTCATTTTCATCCACAATTTAAGCATTCTTATTATAGTCATTTAGAGTTCATTATCTTGCATCTTTTGTTCATCATCATCTTGAGGCTTATCAAGGATTGGGAAAGGGCTCCTTTACATATCAAAGGTGCACCAATCCACTATGGGATAGGTATGAATATTGTTTGAATGTGCTTTCAAGTTTTTTTCTTTGGTATTTTAGAGTTTTGTTTAGCATATTAGATATGATTAATTATCTCCTAGAGATGTTGTTGGTTGCTTTGTTTTAAATAACTAACCATGCTAAGAGTATATAGGAGTTTTTAAGCAATTTGCAGATTTCACCATCTACAGTACCAATGTTATTTTGCATTGAATTATTTACTCACATTATTTAGTTTTTTGCAAGGCCTTCACACATAAACACCTAAAAAAACCCCTAAAAAAATAAACTGAAATAAAATGAAATAGAAAGGATATCCGACATTGGTACACATAGGAGAATTTGTGTCAAAAGAATACACCATTTGTATTTATATACAAGTTTTGTAGGGGTCTCAATAGACACTTATATAAAACCAACCATATTTTTCATTGAGGGGTGCATGGTGTAGAGTTTTGCAGATCACAGCTCGATAGATGAAAAGCATAGAAAATGAATTTGCACAGCAAAATATGTGAAACAACAATGATTATTGATTTACTGAATGAATACAATGAAGGATTGGATATCCTTATGTAGACTCAAATGAATTCAACATTAGATCCTTGAATGGTGGAGTTCAACTCAGCATGTGATGGAGTTCTAACTGAGACATGAGTGAGATAACATAATGCATGAATCAGTTAAGTGACTTAACTGATTGAAATGCATAATTAAAGCAATAACACTCACAATCATAACTAGATGATCTTTTCCTAAGTTTGCATTAAGCACTAGAGTAAATTACTGATGATTAATTTACTCCAACACCCCCCCTGAATGAAAACTAAGGAGAAGCAAAAACTGATTAAGGAAAAGAATGCAATGATGTGTGCTTTGAAAATTGCTCACATGTCCACATGTCGGAAAGCGATGATGTCGATTGAAGATCCTGTGAAGATTGATAGAGAACAAGCTCTGGAAAGTCATGAGTGGTGGGCCAACAACAATGATGTGGTTGTCAACAAAGAGGAAAGGAGGAAAAAAGGTGAAAAACTCCTAACAATTTATTCAAACTAAAGAAGAAAGTTGCAACTGCTGAAGAACTGTAAATATGCCCTCCGTTAGGGATGATGCCATCATTTATCCAATGCTCAATATTTTCCTACTAGAAAGAAACTCTTGAAGCACACGAGGATGTGACTCTGGAAGCTCATGTAGTCAGGAACCCTGCTAGAAAGAAACTCTAGAAGTACATGAGGATGTGACTATGGAATCTCATCTAGACAAGAATTTAGAACAGAAGAACACTTTTGGCTACTGATTGGAGGAACAATGCGTAGCTTGCCAATTAATTAGAATTTTTTTAATATTCTAGGTTTGTTTATTCATAAGCAAAATGAAAGAAACCTAGATACAAAGGTTTACATCTGCCTCCTAATTAAAGAAATCAGTCAAAGGGGAGTGTATTTAGAGAATTTAAGTTATAAAATGTCAGCTCTCAAATTGAAACTTTCTTTTTACATGCCATCTACGAGTTCTTTTCACATCAACAAGGATATTTACCTTCATTATTTACACAAAACTTTCCCTCAATAGTTTATTTCCCTATTATAAGATTTCTATCATGAAAGACTCTATGTATTTCTTTTACCACACAACATTTTCCTCTTAATTAAAATTTCACAAACTACATAGGTGAGATTATATAATGATTATCAATCTCAAGATTTCTTCATGAGCCCTGCAAGTCCAAGCAACCAATGGAGAGTGGACCCTTTTCCACCCAATCATTAATGGATCATTAAGCCATGAAGTCTTTCACCATTACCCCCGAGCCAGGAGAACCCTCAAGAACCCCTTACTAGAGCACCTAAAACACACATAACAACTACCCCCACCTTCGCATAAAATCAGCCTATGTTTAACCCATAGAGCATATAAAATTACAATCACACCATTTCAACCTTAGGTAGGTTCATTCATAATACACATAAGTTTTAGTCACATAGGTTCAACCTAGTATTTATTCACCACACAAGAAAATTCAGCCCAAGAAAATTAGTTTCATGTCTTCCTAAGTAATAACAAATTACATACCAAAATAAAGATAACATTCCACTAAATTTCACACCCAATTTCACTAACCCTTAAAAGCTCATAACCCATGGAATGTGCAACAACAAACAATGGATACCAAAAGTGTAAACAAAATTTAACACTAGAAGGGTTTACCTTTGAGGATGAAAAAGGAAAATCATGCAAATAAACCAACCAACCTTTCCCTTCTTCCATTGGTGTGCTCCCACCCCACGGCTCCCCCCCCTCTTCCCAACAATCTGAATCCCAAAAAAAATAAAAGAAAAATAAATGGAAGAGTGAATCGCTTCCCCCAACAATTTCTCCCCTTTCTAGAGATCTCCATCCCTCCTCTTTTATTGTGATCGTAACATTTCCAACCTGCTCCCTTTATTTCCACACCAAACTCCACTTTAACCCAGAGTGCCCAATTTAAACCCATTCAACAAATAATACACAAAATTCGACACAATCAACATTAACATAAGAAAATTTAATCATATAAGAAGGTTTACTTCTCTCAACAAGATACCCAAACCCTAGTCTTATGACTTAAAAATTTAGGGGGCACCAACAAATATACATCAAACTTCACACAACAAAAGTTTGACTCACCTTAACACCACAAAACACATTACTTCAATACGCAAAGTAGATTTATTAGGGTCCTAAGGATTCTATCATACTTACTTGCACACTTATTGCAATTATCAGTCCACTATATAATATAATAATCAAGGAAAAAGGGAAAATCATAACTATTGAATATGTCATTATTAGTTCACTATAATCGGATAATCAAAGAAAAGAAATAATCATAACTATTTAAATTAGTTTATAATAATTGAACTCACATACCTTGAGTATGATTTAATGTGCATTACTTGCATAGTATCGACCCTCTCTTGAAAATTGGAGTGTTCAATTGCTCAATTTCGTTATCTGCACTTTTATTTCTCTTGTAACCACTAGACTATTTATCTTTCATAGAATTATAAAACAGTGTCCCTTATTAAAAAAATGGGATCTCATTCGGGTATGTGCAACATCATCATTGAAAATAGGCCCTTAAGTGGTGATGAAAATTTAGAAAATCAGAGTTAGGCAATTTGATATAAAAATTTAAATAAGTTATCTATATTATTTCAAAAATATGTAAGAATAGAATCTGTAGCAAATTGAATATAGTTTCTAAACTACTAGGTTTATTTTTTTTTTAAATCTATTTGATGAAAATTTGAAATTTCAATGCAGTAGTACTTAAATTTCAAGGAAAAAAATAAGAAGTAGGTGTCTGTCTGACCCCCTAACTACAATAAAATGATAATATTTTAGATATAAGTAGAGGACTCATGTCCTGATCTGATGCATATTTTGTTGTAAATTTTTTGTAAATAAATAATTAATTATGAATTTTTTATTACAAATTTTAAAAAATATAAAAAACTTGTATGTCTGACCACCTTAACTTGGTCAAAACTTCATGAAATTCAATTTTTTTAATCCTATAGTATGCGAAGCATAGAATGTGACACAAGTTTCAGATTCAAAAAATGTGATATCATTTCAAAGCTATAGATGTTTTCCAATCAACCTATTAATCATGACTTTAGTCGTAATTCAAATAGAAAATTAATAATAATTATTTATTAAATTCAAAGTATAACATAATTTATATTGGTGGAAAGCTGTGAATCTCCTTTAAAAACCCTTTTTTGTTTTATCAATTTTGGGTAAAAAAAAGTTGTCAGCCACATGGGCCATCATATAGCTTATATATCACCACTTTTTGGCCCATCATGATCTTGCACTTACTCATCCTTCAATTAAAATTAGGTCTCATTGTACATACTAAACTACATGGAATTTTACTTCCCATACTATAACATTATCAAACATAGGTGTAATAAAAATATTTGTCTAGATAGCAACTTATTCTTAATTTGATAGTCTATTCATCAAAACATTTACTGAACCTAATTACATGGTTCATGTTCTATGCACATGATTCTCACAACACACGTCACATATATCACCCCGTGAATGAATGTCATAAAATTTGAATCAAGATAAGGCTATTTATTTTGTTCATTCAACTGGACTAGTAAATTAATAATGGAAGCCAACAAGGAAAAGAAAATAAAAATGATTGTAATCATTACCGGCTAGGTGGGGCCTTACAATTTCAAGTTATGGTATCCTTAGTCCTTTGTGAGATTTGAGAAGTCCCTATTACATCATCTTGGGGCCAAAATTATTCCTGGCTTGAGGATATGACTAAAGCCCAGGGGCTCCATGACGCCATTATGGTAGGGAGGAGAGCAAGTCTTAATCTGTTGTGTGTCCTTCATTGTGTTCTTACAAATTTGTTGAGATATGAAAAGTTGGTGTTTAGAGGTAACCAGAAGAAAGAGAAAAGAAAAGAGAAATCTCTACTTATTTATGTGTTATTCATTGCATTGCTAGGCATTGTTTGTTGAAGGAAAATGTTGCATAGCATTCTTGATGGCAATGCATAAGAAAGATTTGATAATGAAAGTGAGCTCTTAAAATTGATATTTAAAGTTCTAAATGAAAATGTTAACCTCCTTGCTGAAAATATAAAGATGTTCATTCGAGACGCAATACTGTAAAGATGTAGCAAAAAGGTTAAAAAATCCTGCTTCCTTTGGGAATGAAAATATATTAAGAAAATATCAGTACCTTTCTCTTAAAATCAATGAAGGAAGGTGTTTGGTTTACTGTACTGTACTGCTCATTATCAAATAATCTAGGTTCAAAATATTCTGAAGGGTTTGTTCGGGTAGTTAGGGACCATGCAAAATGCGGGTAGTATTCATGAAGTTATAAAAAAAAAGCAGATATTCGTGAGTTTAATTTTCTGTTGATCTTGTTACAAATAATATCTGCATATTGTTTCAGCAAAGAACGAAAAAAAAAGACCCCACGAACAAAGGTTACAATGGAATAGCAGAATGATTGTGTGTTGTGTGTTGTTTTACCTCCTTCCAACAAAAATTAGATATGTACATTAAAGAAATATGATCTGCCAAAGGATAGATGTAAAAACTAGCCACGAATGTCAATCCGTATGTGTAGATTGTAGTTTAAAATGAACTGATAACAATATCACAGTGATGACTCTTCATATAATGCCAATAGAAATGAATGGATTTATTGTATGCTACCAGAAAATGTCTAACGCATTGGAAGCTTGGGACACGAAGTATGCCAGACTAATGATCGGAATCATGGAGGGAAAGTTGGGCAACGTCTCATAGTAGATCAACTCCATTGTGAAGGACGTGTCTTTCCTTTGGGAGGTGTCTCCAGATTCTGAAAGCTTTTGTTCTAATAGAGGCTATCTGAGAACCTTCACCTGGTAGTTCCTGAATGAACCATCTCAGTGAAAAATAAATAAATAAGATAAAGATAAAGTAGAAACAAGTCGGGCGGGGCAAGTTGGAGAGCTGATAGTTGAAACGTCTGCCTCATGAAGTAATTAGATTCCCTATACATCATGAAGTAATCACCAACTACCGTAAATGACAATAACTTTAATCTGGGCGGAACTCAAACAATCAGCCCTATACCTGCTCAATACGGGGACATTCATTAGCTCCCATGCATCTGGTCGATTGTGTATATACGCCCAGGTGAAGGCTGTTGGCAGTCATTAAAAACTCAGCATTTGTTTAATAGTATCATTGTCAACATGTATGTCAGTTGTGTGTCCTTATCAATGGGTTTCTTGGCGTGACTCTTAAGTGATTGTTTTTATTTATCACCTGGACAGAGGCTTTTATGACACTCGAACTGTATCTCTCTGTTCCATCTAGCCCACCTAATACGCCCAGTCAAGTAACTGTTACATATGTCAGAGCAGCATAAAAATAAGGAAGAAATCTAGACTCAGTCAGATACCAAGATTGTTTCCATTTAATGCTTTAAATTCTCCCTTCTTGAATACCTGCTCACGTCAATGTAGCGATTCTGTCTTTGTACCATTTTATTGTTGCATCCCTTCCACTTTGAAGACTATGTTACGAGGGCTTAGGCATTGAATTTACAAACCCACCTTACTTATCCCTTGTCAAGTTCATCAGATTTTAGGAAAAACTGTGGGTGTTGCTGTCAGTGCCATGGGCGAAAGTGTGCGTTTACACCGTCAATGTCGTTCTTGAGGACGCCATGCAGTTTTGCAATGTTGGAGCTTGCTTGGACCGTTGTCACCCAATGCTGTTAATGGGATAATAATAGTGGTAGTATTGACAGTGAGCATTCACAGTGGAGTAGAAGAACGACATGAGTACCATTAAACGAATCTCAGTCGTTCATCATTTTTTCTCTTTTGCCATTCTTTATGGTTGTTTACCACCGTTTTTTTCCTTTGCTACTTTTCCCCGACACTCCTCCAACCTCTTCCTCGCTGGTACTACCTTTCACTTCTCCAAGTTGGCGAGCTGCAGACTGAAAATAAGGTTTTGTCGAGGGTTTTAGAGTATGATTATTAAAACAAAAATTAGGGCCGCTATCCTAACTAGCAGTCGCATGCACAGGTATGCAACGATCAGTCAATACGACGTACCGCCAATTGCTGTTAAATGGGCAGTGTGCAGCAGAATTGTTTTCCCATGCGATACGGCAGATAAAAAAACTTGTTCGTTTTTATAATGTGAAATTAAGGACTAGCTGCATAGAAACTAGTAAAATGGTCTTTATGTTTTTCAATAGAAATCTAGTAGTTGAAAATCAATTATGCAATTTTAGAATAGAACTATAGATCATTTTGAAGAAATGTTTTTATTTGCAATCTATCCATTAATTTTAAGTTGAAGTAGGGGAAACGTACCAACAGAGTGCAAAATAGGTCCAATTTCAAAAAAATAAAATTGGGCTTCTTCATAAGCGAGTTAGGACCTTAAAAAGAAAATTTTGGTTTCTGGGTATTTAAAACGCGCCTTGTGGAACCCGTAAAGCGAAAGGTGTTAAAAAATGGTGTTTTATAACCTTCGTCCCATACATCTTTACTACTTCACCAGTACCCATTCATTAGACAAACAATAAAAACCCACAAAAATTTAAAGTGTTTTCAATAGTTTTCAATGTGTTTTTTTTTTTTGTCAACTACACATTCAGTAGTGAACATATATTGGTGTAGTTTGTAAATTTTTATTGGCATAATTAAAGCAATGTAATGACTAAAATGTAAACGGTTATTGGGGGGTCTGGTGAACAAGAAGTGAATGGGTATTGGATCATGGGTGGCAATTGGGTCTTTTCCCCTAATTAATCATCAATAACTTTTTTTTTAATTAATATGTAATATTTAATTATTTGAGGTAGAACAGTTCTTTAAATTCCACTTAAATGAATAATTTAAGGTATGAAAGAAAAGATTTCCTTATAAAAAAGGAATTCGAAAGTAAGTAAAATTTAAATTTTGAATTATTAATTTGTTAAATAATAATAATTTGTTCTAAATTTTAGAGATAATATAATTTTAGGTCAGTCTTAGTTTTACATTTACTAGACCTAGATGCATCTTTATATTTGACCTTTTTGTGCAGGTTAATCAATGAATTGATTGATTATTATTTAACTATCGTAATATACATATCCAAAAAAGTATGGAAGATTATCGGATTCTCCTTTTTAAATTCTTATTAGCCATCTCTTTTATTACTAACATTCAAAAGAAAAGTATTGTTAAAAAAAAAATTCCATTAGTATAATCATCTTTTTTATTACTAACATTGAGTAAAAATGTTTTATTTTCAAAAGCCATGTTTTATTTGATGTAGCAACTCTAAGGGAAAAAAGTATCTTTCTTTGCGAATCCTTTTGCATTCTTATACCTAGTTCCTATAAATGAAATACAAGGGTATGTTAATGCAAAAGCAAGAAAAATAAAAAGGGTATGATTAAAAGTGTGTAAGTATATGGGTAAAATTAATATATGCAATGTGAAGCCGAAAACAATTAATAATTACCACAACTAGTTGACAAAATGTGTGTATTGACAATGGGAAAGATTTGTACTTACATACATTGTTGATCATGTTTTAGAATGACGAGCTACATTTTATTATAGAGTATGACAGTGGGAAAGATATTTTTCCTTTGATATGACTTGCTATGACATGTAAAACATGTTATTACAAACTATGTTTGTCAAAGCTAAATTTATATCAGGATTTGTGCACATATAAATCTATACAACAACAAATATATGGCATTAAAAGTAAAAACACAAAACCCACACTTGTTTTCCTTTCAACCATATTGGCAACATAAAGCCCCATGGACTCTAGACAAACCCCCGAGCAATGAAAGGATGAGACAGACACGAGAGATTTCATGGAGTTTCATCATATATTACACAATAAAAAAACTTGGGGAAACTTTGGTGTTTTCATATATAAAATCTAAAATTGTTGTCTTTTCTTTGATGTGGCAACTTTAAGGAAAAAAGGTATCCTAGTTTGTGAATCCTTTGGCATGCTTATAGCTAGTTCTTGCAAATGAAATACAAGAGTATGCTAATGCAGAAGCAAAAAAAAGAAAAATGAACAATAAAAAGTGAGCAAGCAAAATGAATATATAGAATGTGAACCTGAAAATAAACAATAATTTGTACAATTTCTCAAGGAAATATGTGTATTAACAATGGGAATTGTTTGTACTTACAAACACTGTTGATCATCTTTAACAAGGATGATCTGCAATGGATCGAGTTCTAGGAGCATGAAAGAATTTGAAATAAATAGTGTATAATATGCTAATATTGTTGAATGCCTATTATATTTGTACAACAATATAAAAGAAATAATCTACATATAAAATAAAAGAGGTTAGCACTATTTGTTGTAAATATAAAAGTTTCTACAAAACATGGGCACATATAACAACCAATAACCAGATTGGAAAAAGTTGCAGACATATAGAAAAAGGAAACCAGGGCAACCATGAGATTGTAAATGGTTTAGGTCAATGGAGCAACAAACACCATTGCCATGTGCTTTTGGGGATAAATTTTTTTTTCCACTCAGAAGCACATGACAATGGTGTTCAGTTCCTTTCCATAATCACATAAATGCACACTCGTTCTCCTCCCTACCATATTAGCATCATGAAACCTCATGGGCTCTAGCCAAACCCACAAGCAAACAAAACAGGTAAAGTCCATAGAAAATCTCATAGACTTACTGTATAGAACATAATAACAAACTTGGGGAAGCGTGGGTGTTTTGAAACAAGTCTTGTAATATTGGAGTGTTTTGTTTTGGTCTGACATGTTAGTGGGAAGACAAATATCTTGGCAAAGCAATAACATAATGGGGTTTCAAGACGAGTACAAAAAGATGGATAGATGGAATGTATAGAAAAATGTACAATAAGTAGAAACATCCATCTAACCTCACAATATGAGTTTAAATCTACCTATATTAAAAACACAATTGCAATCTAGGGAAGAATATAGTAAAATTGTCATCGAAATGATAGGCCAATTGCTACATGGACCGCGTACTGATACATAATGCACATTTTTCTTTGGTGGAGTCAGGGAAAATAATATCATAAAATATATTGGTACAAAACAAGCAACCTATTTAACAATTGGGTTCTGAATTGAAAATTTAAGCTACAAGATAAAATAAAACAATTGTAAAAGAACCATTAGGAAAATTCTTTAAGAATTAGTGGTGGGTATGTGCAGGATCATCATGGAAAAAACAGGCCCTTAAGTGGCAATAAAAGACAGAAAATCAGAGTTAGACAACTTGATGTAAAAATTTGAATAAGTTATCTATATTATTTCAAAAAAATGTAAAAATAGAATTTGTAGAAAATTGAATGTAGTTTCTCAACTACTAGACCTTTATTTAAAAAAAAAAATCTATTTGGTGAAAATTTGAAATTCGAATGCAGTAGTATTTAAATTTCAGGGTAAAAATAAGAAGTAGGTGTTTGTCTGACCACCCTAACCACAATAAAATGATAATTATATTTTATAATATTTTAGATATAAGTAGAGGACTCATGTCCCGATGTGATGCATATTTTTTTATAATTTTTTTCCAAGTACATAATTAATTATGATTTTTTTATTACAACTTTTAAAAAATATAAAAGCTCGTTTGTCTAACCACCTTAACTTGGTCAAAAATTCATGAAATTCATTTTTATTTTTTTTAATCCTATAGTATGCAAAGCATATAATGTGACACATGTTTTGGATTCAAAAAATGTGATATCGTTTGCAAGTTATAGATTTTTTTCAATCAGCCTATCAATCAAGACTTTATTCGTAATTCTAATAGAAAATGAATAATAATAATTTATTAAATTCAAACTAAAGCATAATTTATATTGGTGGAAAGCTGAGAATCTCCTCTAAAAACCCTTTTCGTTTCATCAATTTTGGGTAAAAAAAATTTGTCAGCCACATGGGCCATCATATGGCTTACATATCGCCACTTTTTGGCCGATCATGATCCTGCACATACCCTGGTAGATGATAGATAATTGAAACCCACATAAAACATATTGATACAAGAGAAGCACTCTGTGTAAGTCTTGCCTTGTGTAATGAAAATTGCTAACATGACCAAAAGCTTTCCTATTGGTTTTGTGTATCGAGGCAACCTATTATAGCATCGTCAGCGTATGCACGTAGGAAGTTCTATGACTATGATAAGCAAACCTAAGTAATTTGTTCCAAGGGGCTTGAAACAGATGAGTGAATAAGAATATCATGTAACATATTGATATAAGATTCAAGCTACATTGTTTTGTAGTAGACATTGAAGACAAACAAAGGAATCGTATAATATGTATTAGAATAACACTTGTTTGCTACTAAATATTATACAGAAAAATAAAAATCATATTGAGTTTCGTGGAACATAGAAAAATACATATGCATGTATACATATGTACAATAGAAGCCAAAAATAAGTATTTTCCATGAATGAAAAAAAAAATTACTAGAGCATTAAATCAAATTACCAATTTATCAAAATTAATGTTCAATAGACAAGCTGTTGCAACCGTAACTATACATTGGATGCATATGTAGGAGTTTGCTACTTCAAAATATGAAACTGTGTGGGGGAGAATAAATTAAAAAAATCCATAGAGACAATTCTTTTTTCAACAATACCTTATGGAGAATAACCAAAGCATACATATATGCATATTTATATGTAAATTTATCTATGCATATGTAATGCATTTTTTATGGAGACTCTAAGGAATGGAAGGTGTGATGCACTCTTTAAAATAGAGTGTAATGTTGCTAGTGTTTAAGCCTATTCATCGTGATTTCCTTCATTAGAGCCTCCATTTAAAAGAACTACATTTTTTTGATCACACATGCATATTATATTTACTTGCTGGTGCGACAGATTGGAGGGTTTTATAATTAATGTTCTCTACAATTTGTAAGTCATTTCACATGGTTGTTTTGTATAAATGATATGTATATATATATATATACACATATATATGCATATATTGTAAATTTGAGCTCCATTATTTGGCATTCAATATTATACAAAAATAGGTAAATTATAAAAGAACTATTACCGAAACACTGAAGAACCACATATGTCTCATTCTTAAACTTATTATCCTAATACCTGTTACAACTATTACATAGATTGCTTGTCTTGTAGAAATATATTGAATGATATTGTTTTTCCCTCATCTAGTTGAAGCTCCTTATAACAAACTCGAAATTTATGTTGTTTTTTGTTTGTATGCCAAGAAAATATATTGATTAAGTTGCATTGTCAAAAGAGCCATTGCGGTGTTTCTTTTGTATAAGACTATTCTAAGATTTGTCACCCCTAGGTGTGTTGTATAGCAGATTTGAGGATTTTAAAACTGTTATGCTACGAAAGTTGCAAGTCATTTTCCATGGCTATTGTGCATAAATGATGTGTCCATAATATTGAATACCAAGCAATGCAACTTGGTTTTCCAATGAATTCTATGGTGTTATACATAATTTGGATAGATTATCCACAATGTGTAAGTTGTTTTGCATGAGTGTTTTGCATAAATGATTTAATTTTTGTTTATGTTAAAACTGTTGGTGTCTAGAATCTGCAAGTTGTTCTACATAGTTGTTTTCTGCTATGGTTGTGTATGGATGGAGAAATTGTAGTTAAATCTTTTTTCTTTCGTCAAAAAATATGGTCAGGGTTACTGATTTTTTCTTCCCTCGTTTATTGTTTGTAGTTATCTATGTGCATCTTTGGCATTGTACCCATAACCATAGGACCACTTGTAGCTAAATCTTGTTCCTTTCATTAAAAAGTATGGTTAGGGTTAGTAATTTTATCGTCCTGTCATTTATTATTGTTAGTTATCTCTGTGCATCTTTGCGGTTACAACTATAATTAACATAGGACCAATTGTGGATTTGATGGAAATTTTGAAATTTTATTTAAATGTTTAAATTTTTTGTTCCTTCACACATACTTTGAGATTGAACTAGATCAATTCCTCGTAATGAAAAACTGCTCTTCATGATATTCTTATTTTCAGTTCTCCATAAAAAATTATCCATTATCATAGTTTTCCTCTTGTATTTTCCATATCTTAAAGTTCTATTTAAAGTTCATTTTCCTCTCATTCTTATGTGTATTTGTAATAGGTTTTTTTGAGGTGGAAAAAGTAAATGGAATATTGAGTGGTGCAGTGTGGGAAAGTATACTTTGATAGAGTTGTATTGTCAGAATAGTCAGTGGCCAACAATTTGCTTCAAGTTTCCATTGGCTTTTTTTTTTCAGCCCAGTCGAATTTGTTATTTGGTGGTCCAAAGATTCCTCAATACACTGAAGTTCAATGACAAGTGTTTTCTCTTGGGAGTGTTAATGCATTATGTTGTTGTTGTATGATGGGGGCAGACAAAGTAAATGAGGTTGGTCGCAATAAATGGAATGTTAAGTTTTGCAGTGCGGGAAAGTATACTTTGATTAAGTCGTCTTGTCAAAACAACCATTGCCTAAGAATTTGCTTGAAGCTTACACTAGATTTTTTTCTCAGCCCAAACATGAATTGGATCTTCTTGAGCCGCGTATGCCCTATTTGGTGGGAGCTTGACCAGATTTTTTTTGTGGTAACATGGATCCTGGTAATTACATGGGTTGGTGGTGGTGGAGTTGGTGTCCTCGATACACGAAAGCTGAATGGTTGTATATAGTCTTTAGTAACAAATAATTCTAATAAGTTTCACATAAATATTGTATCTATCTTCAATATATATGCCATCATGAAGCCTCATAGACTTGTGGCAAACTGTCAACTAGGAATGCATGAAACATTGATAATAAATTTGATGTAGTTCCATCATATATCACACAATGAAAAAGTTGCTAAAAAAATTGCGTGTTTCAATATATGGATTGCTTTCCCAAGTGTTTTTAACTAGTGCAACAAAAATTTCAAAAAACAAGATGTTGATAAAGAAATGTGAAAGATCGAATTTGTCTGCAATATTGATAAATATAGGGAAAGAAAAATATACAGGAGGTGTTGTTTCAAAGCAGAATGAATTCCATAGATGAAATACACAAATATCATTAAAAGGAAGACATCAAAGAAACAACAAAGGTTTTTCTTCAAAAGATACAATGTATAGAAATAACTTTTAAAACATACTTGATGCTCGTATGTACTAGAACGTATCTAGACTTACAGAAACAAAGAGGCTAAATGTATAACTTTGGTATCTACATGAGCATATATAGCCCTATAGGAAGAAAACGGGTGAATGCATAAGTTAGCAACAAACAAATTTGTAAAATAAACCTTGATTATGGTTACAATTGTGGGCATCTTATAGGTGTGGATAGATCCATAGATGGGGTTCGTATATCAATGCCCTTCTATGCTTGTTTTAAGGTGAACATCGTGTAATTGCAAAGCAACATTTTATTTCAATATATCAAAATACATATTAGTGGTTAGATGTCTATAGAACAGTTAGAAAGACAATGCAAGTACAACTTACAAGAACAGTAAGTAGGACAACAAAGACTAGATTGCATAACACTACAGTTGTTAAACCATTGAATATACCAACCAGTAGAGGTGCATTACAGGTTTTCACCAGTGTGTACTTACTGAATGAGGAAAGCAAGTCCACTACTGCCGACCCTTGTGCTCAAGGAACTCCACCGCTTTTGTGAAGAGTACTTGGGAACGACCTCAAGAATTGCATGGAGCCTTATAATATACTAAGCAAAAATATGCAATGTTCAAAAGACTATATATTTCTCAAAGCAATCTAGAGGAAGAGTGGAACAGTAAAATTATCAAAAGAGAATTCTATAGATCAACATTATACATATACATATATATATAGATATATACTTACACATGATACATATACATATGTAGACATGCAAAAATAACAATCATGCATCATACAAATTAACATTCATTTCAGCTATTAATCAATTAAAGCAATTTATTGATTAATTTCCTAAGGTTCATTAAATAAATCAAATTATTTAATCCTTATGTTCTTCTCATTTGATTTAATAAATCAAATTGATTTAATCAAATGTCACCTCCTAATATCATCCAAGTTAATTAATCTACATTTTATTAACTTCTAATCATGATTATCATTCTCTAGCTTTTGACTCAACTAGAGTCAAATCCAAACTCCTAACTAACCCACCCACTTGCACCAATAAATCATTTATTTGATTTATTATTTCCTCTAATTACATTCAAAATGGAATGAAAATGGAATATTCTTCCAATTTGAATCTTCTCCCCAAAAGGGACTTGTCCCTTCCAACAAGGTTTTAAATGCTATTTGCACAAGTCAAACATAGCATTTATTGCACCTTTCATCCCCCCAAAACATGTCTTTTCATGCAAAATTCAAATTCAAATTGGCACATTGGCCAAGACTTGCACATTCCTCACCCTCTCATAGCTTGACAAGTGTCATCTTGTCATTGGCCCATGAATGATCCCACATTCATCAATTTGGCCTCTCATCTCTCCAAGCTCAACTATAAGTTGAAGGCTTCTCTCCTTCAAACAACACAACAGCCACATTTGAAAGCACTTGCACTATAGGCAACTTGAGTTCAAGCATCTCATTGTCTATTTCACCTAGCTTATCAAGGATTGGGAAAGGGCTCTTTCACATACTCAAAGAGCACCAATCCAATATGGGATAGTTTTATTTCATATCTTACATGTTTTTGTTCATGTTTAGTTACAATGAATTATGAAATAATATCTCATAAGGATGTGATTTCTATTATTTTGTTTTTATCATGTTACTAACCATGTTACTAACCAAATTTGCAGATTTTCATGTCTTACAAATGGCGCTAGAAGGAGGGCATCCTCTATATATTTAACATGCATATATGTTGAAACATTACGGAAAACGAGAACACTCTTTATTGGATCTGTGTTTGACTAATCTGCATTTTTTTTTATGATGAATTTCTATGCTTCCATTCTGGTACAGGCAAAGAAATATGTTGTTTCTTTCATTAATATTGTTGTCTTTGTCTACCACGTTTTGTATACCTTCTTTGGTCAATATATATTGCACACCATATCCATTGAATTCACTCTTGCAAGTTGAGCATTTAATATCACTGTCTATGTTTGCTGAGATGTAAGATGTAGGGTAGATGACTGCATAGGGGAACTTTGAAGACTTCCACACGACATGTCTTTGAAAACAATCCACATTTTAACATCAAATGCTTTCTGAGTGAAACTGTGAGATAATAACTACAGGCTTTTCTTTTTCAAACAAATCCATTTTGTGTTTAGGCCGCAATCACTACACCTGACGCACTGTCAAAATGCTTGGCGCACTGTCAAGATAACTTACCTTTGCTTCCACACATGCATAAGGAGTTTGTATTTCTGTTGTTTGTGGTCAAAAAAAAAATAAAAAATACCAAGTGCATTTTTAGGAGTTTGGTCAAGCAGTTTACGTGCCTGGTCTACCGCTACCTGCTGCTTGAAATTCTAGATTCGGGCTTCATTGTAGGGTCAAGGCCCCGAGCAATTCCCCTTCACATGCTAAGAGGAGTGATCAAGCAATCTTCATAGGCTTCTGACAAACCCCTTCCAAGAGGACCGTAACTTTGTCATGCTCCTCTCACGTGGTATTCCAAGTTCACAGTCACTCATTTAATGTGTGGTTGGCGTCATGCTCTAGGTGTTATCCTCAATGCCATCCATATACTATCCCAAGTTAGAAATCTAAAAGCCTAAATAAGCTCCATAGATCAGGGCTGGCACATTAGGCAGTTGGCAGTGGTTGTTGTAGTGCTGCGAGCATTCATTGATTATTGTGGAAGTGGAAACTATGGAGTTTCCCATGTTATGCCTTGAGCAGGCCTGTGTAAGCTGCTCGCAGGGTGAACCCCCGCCTTCATTACAGACCAAATTTGGTAGCATAGTAGCTGACACCCAGGATAGATATGTCGATCTTCACCTACTGGCCGGCAGTCGGGATGTTCACAGTGCCCATGTTTTTAGGTGCCTGGTCATTGGTCTGGTACAATGTAGTCACCAGCATTCTTGCCATGGTCATATAGTCAAGCAAGCATATGGTCTATTCTGCTCGGTTCTTTGCCTCTTACTTTTCAATATATAATGATTTCATCTACTAGTCATTTCATATTGCGTGTTAGTATGGCATGGTTCAATTAAAACTTCCTAATGTCTTGCAGGCATTGTGAATTCACCATCCAAATATCTATGGTAATGAATGCAATAGAATATCGTTTAACACTTTTGCAGAGATGGATGAATCCTTTATTAGAGTCTGTGATGAATTGAAAACATTTCACTATGTTCGCCTGTGCCAAATTAATCAATCATGAAGTTTAATAGTGCTGTCATAGCTGGTTGTTGAAGAAACAAACTACTTGATAATCGTGAAAGTTCTAAATAAAGAATGCTAATAAATGTTGTTGTCTATTGTGTGTGTTATTCTTCTGATTTCCTCTGAGCTCAATAGAAAGAAATTATAGGATATTGAAAGTGTCAATCATTTTCTTTTTATTTTGGCATGCTGGAGGATGGTACATTTTTTGGCATTCTATTTATTGCTGATCGATATTACTGCTCAATACAAACATTGCAGACCACATCCATTCACTAATCTTTTCTTGTCAGAGAATTAAAATGCAGTCAACAATCATGTTTCTACCCCTGTCAACCGCAGTAAACTTGAAAGCTATTGAATGCCTGTATTCGTTGTTTTTGAGGAGTTTGTCTCTACACCTATCAATCGCTTTGGTTAGAATTTTATTTTTAAAGATTCAGTACTATCTTAAATGCTCAATGGCGCTATATCTTATGCAGATTTTTTAGATCTTTCAGATTCAACCATTTGCAGATTGAGATGACCAGGCAATGACTTGCTAGCTACTCCCATAAATATTGGCATCGAAGTATTAATGACTTGGGTTAGCTGAGGAAATATCTTACTCCACCATTTCTATGTCTAGAATTTGCCATCCTGTCTTAAAGAAAATATGGTTACATCAAAATAAGGGGAAGACTTTACACGCGTAGAAGCATGGACTTGAGCATTTTTTTTATTAAGTAGAGTCTATACCCCACTATCACAAATTAGCATTAGTGCTTGCGTAGGTCAATTCAATGTTAAAGTGTTGCAGATATTGTGTCATAATTTGGAAGATTATGTTTGTAGATCTTTTTTCCTAGCTTGTTAGACATTTGAAGCTTATCATTAGCCTGCCCAACAACATTTTGAATTCACTATCACAATCTCTCGAAAGTCATTTATGTTTATATCTTGAGGTCACTTATTAATGGTTGCAGGTATCCTTGTGGATCGGTGTTTCTCATTTATGACTTTCTGTGGGCTGGATGAATGAGATTCCAAATCTTATTTAAATTGCATTAAATCTTTACCTATCCACATTAAACTTTTAGCAAGGGAGACTTTGAGCTTTGTTGGCAAACTGTCTATTTCGGATTAAGATTTGTTTTAAAAGTGTGTGACAAGTAAAATTATTATTGATGCTTCATTTATTAAGTCCAAATTCATTAATCTTTTCATTTGAAATCATGCTTAAAAATAAATAATTAAAAAATGAGATAACTTTGTCTTCACATGATTTATCTTTTTATTTTGCAGGAAGAGTGATTTCATTTGCACAAGGAACTTGCAGCATTGAAACATCAAAAACAATTTGTGGATAAGATTTGAGTTAAAGAAATTGAACATCGAAATTAAGACTTGAAAAGTATTTTTCAATGCTTATGGTTATAATCCAGAGCTCCAATTTCTACTCTTGTTTTCTGTTTTAAACCAACTCAATTTCCTTTTTGGTTTAAAATTAACCACTTGACTTGATCTTTTCAAAGTTGGTTAAAAAGAACTTTAGACATTTACTAGATTTCAATTTGGGATTAAAATTGAACAAGGCAACCTTCACACTTGGATTTTGGTGCTTAAAATGAATTCATCACTGCTTTTTGGACTTAAAATGAACAACTGTTTGTCATATTTTGCAATCTTTTTCACAAAGTAATATCATCAAAAAGACGTATGCGCTTCTCTCGCGCCTCACGGCGATCTTGAGAATCAAAAGTTTTTTTTATGATATTAAGTTGTCAAAAATATTGCCTCCACACTTCAATTTTGGCATTTTAAAATTGAACAAAACATGCGAGTGTGAGCACGATATATTGCGGAGGTTCTCCCCTTTTTTTTTCAATGAAGGTTGTGTGAACGATGGGATATGTTAGCTCGCTTTTGTTAACTTAGAGGGCCTGCCTTGTGGGAAAAAGTAATCACCCAAGGGAACGACCCAACTGGGAACACGCTAAAGCCAAGCGACTTCCACCCGGGATATAAGTGTGGATATTGGAACAAAGGCCAATATCACGAGGATTATTCTGACGAGATGGACAATAATGGACTCTCGCCGACGTTGGATAATCCCCCACGAACGGAATGCCCGAATTAGAACCCCTTGTTTAGAAATTGGCCAAAACCTTGTCTATCTTGTTGGTGCAAGAGGTCATGTCCTCTGAAGCCGCCCCACATAACATGCGGTCTTGTTGTGGAAATGGAAAGTATGCCATGGGAGATTCATGGGTACTAATGCTTGGTTGACCCGAATAAGTGAGTGCCGTGGAGGGGAGCCAGTGTGGTCAAGCATTTAGCCATTCGCACAAGATATGCGCAGCTAGATTTATCCAAGTGGGAACCCAACAAGGTATTGTCTCATCAACCTAGGAGTGTGAAAGTGCTTGGAAAAAAACACATTGCTTGATCTTGAAAACATTGAAAAACAAACATACACAAAAACCTTGAAATTTCAAACACCTTGGAAGAAACAAATATCCTTTGACGAACTTGCCCACTCTTGCTTTCCCTAGGGATCACATTCCTAGAGGTTTCTAAGTGTGCAAATTCTATCATCATTTGTTTCCAATAAGGATAAACATAAGGAACTTTTGCCCTATTTTCCTCGATTTCCACACAAAGGACATTGTGGGATGAGAAAGAGAATGGGACACTAGACATATAGTTTGAAAAAACCTAAGCAAGCAAGTGTCTTGGATAAAAAGAACTTCATTTAACCAAGATAAAAAGACAAATTTGATTACACATGTGTTTTCTAACATGATCAAAATCCCAAAACCGAAGTTCAAAAAGCTTAGTGTGAAAGCTAGTAAGGAGCGTCTTGAGATCCTGAATTGTTTGAAAGGTTTACTTTCCTCTCATAGGAAATATAGCGTGTTCTTCAACACCGATGTCTTGTAAGCAGAAGTGTCATCTAGGTCAAGTCTAGGATCAAATCCCATCACTTTCATCCATCTTTTCAACCATCAAAATAAATCAAATTTCCACCTCACCAACAACTCTTGGAATCTTTGTCATCTTTTATGCTAAACTCTTAGGCGAAATCAAATCACTTTGTTTGACTTAACACATCTAGTCAAACCATCATCCTATACACGAGTTCTCTCTTGGATAATACAACTTCCTAGAGTTTACAAGTTCATCTTGTTTGGCTTAACACAACTAGCCAAATTATCAAATCATCATCACGTTTGACTTGACACACTTAGTCAAACTACCATCTTGTAGGAGTTCACTCATGGATAACACAACTTCCTAGAGTTTTACGATTACATTCATCACTCTTGTTTGACTTAACACATCTAGTCAAACTATCAATCCAACCACGATCAATCAAAGTCCTAAAAGTTTAGCATTTCCTTCAAAGTTTCTTTAAGAGTTCCATTCATCCATATCACTCATCTTTCATTTATCTCAATCTCATCATCGCTTTGATCCTTCATTTATCCTAGTTCTTTGCTTCTTTGAACCTAAGGTTTAGACCGATCTAAAGAATTAGAGGTTCATCTCTTACATTCTTGAAAATCGATCTTCATTTTATGGTTCAAACTCGATCTCAACACAAGAGGGACATGGAATATAAATTTGATCCATCCATCATGAGCAATTCGATTCAACCAAACTATCCAAGCCTTGCAATACCATTTGATTATCAAAGCTTGTACAATGCATACATGGGAGCATTATCTCATACAAACATCAATGGTACAACGAATGTGAGTATGCCCGATCCAAAGTTTGGAACACCTTTCCCAATGATAGATTTAAATCCAAGTCCAAATCTGCAAATCTATCAACCAAATGCTCAATGCATGAGTTTTTCAAACAACATCATCCCACCAAATCCATACATACCAAGTGCAACTTTACCAAACATAACCATTTCAAATCCACACTTGGTAAATTTTGGGGTAGATATGCTTGCAAATCCCCCTAATGTTGTTCAAAATCCTAGCAATATATTGGCAACTCCATATGTTGATTCAAGTCAAGGTAACAACATGCAAAATCAAAGTTACCTAAATCCAAGCAATATGATTATAGACCACAACAATGTTCAATTTCAATCTATCATGCCAAATCAAAGCATCATACCAAATCATCCCATTTTGCCATCGATATCGCAACAACAGATGGAAACCATCCAAGCAACCCCAACAATCAACAGCATTCCCATTCCACCACCACCACCACCACCGCCAAAATGCAACACGACCAATTCATTCTCCATCATGTTGCAAGCTACACAAGAAGCTACACAGCTAGTTGCTCAGCAAGCACAAGCGGCTCAAGTAGCCCAACAAGTGCAAGCGCAAGCAGAATTCTACGCACTATTGCAATCAATCCAAGAAGAAGTAGCACAACAAAGAGCCCAACAAAAAGCTTTGTTGGCACAAAAACAACATGACAAACAACAAGCGTTGTTGGCTCAGCAGCAAATGCAGGCCTTACCCGCTCAACAAAGCTTGCAACAGATTCCCACCGCATTTGTTGAAATCAAAAATCAAGATCAATCTATCAATAAGCACATTGAAGATGTTCCCATCTCATTCAATGATCAAATCATCACACACCAAGAGTCACTTTTCAATCACGATCAAAACTCACTCACGATACCCAACAATGATCCAATCCAAGAAACATTAACATCATTTGATCCTATGTTTGAGAACATTGACAATCCCTCCACCAAAATTGTTGAAGACAATGATCAAAATCAATCCATCAATGAGCACATTGAAGATATGTCTACCCCATCCATTGATCAAATCGTCGTTCATCAAGAGCCACTTTTTAGCGATCTATTTCAAGACGTGTTAACATTATTTGATCCCATTGACATAAACCAAGATCCATCCACCAATGATCATGTTGACAATGTCTCTACATCACCTAATGAGTTAGAGGACATATTTCAAGAACATATTCCAAAGCATGATCAAAATCTTCCATCAAGGTCTAGCAATGGCCCTTCCAACAACATATTGACATCCTTTGACCTCATGGTTAAAGATATTGAAGGAATCCCTATCTCAACATTTGATCCAAATCCTCTCAAAGTTCAAGAGAATATTGAGCCACTTCCTAATGAAGATATCCAAGAAAGAAGTCCATTCTTTGAAATTGACCCATGTCAAGAACTTGATCCAAAGCATGTTGAAAGCAATTCCAAAATCACTCAAGATCGAGAATTTGTATCTCCAAGCTACTACAACAACATAATGGACACTCTCCTATCTATACAAGATGTTGCAAATGATGATCATATCCACATAGGACATACTCCTCCATCTACCAATGAGATGCTTTCTTTGGATGGACACACAGATGATCTTCATTCAAAACAAGAGTCTCATACTCTTGAAATCATTACTGGGAAACAAGAGTCTCCTACTCTTAACATTGGTACACATGATCAAGATATAGAGAAACGCAGAGACATATCAGAAATGGATCATGAAGAAGGCTTTTTACATAAGTCATGAATCAGAAACATCCTATGAAGTGAGTCATGAGGAAGACTTTTGTGTAGATAGCGAAGCATCAACACTTCTTGAAGAAGCACTACAATCTGATATGTCACAAGATCAAGTTGAACATATCAATCAGGAATTTATCCCACATGTGGAGGATCCTATCACTTATAAAGTTGGATCACTCACCTTTCTTAGAGCAAGCTATCTCGTCAATAAAGAAGCTGACACTTTTGAAGATCCGCCACAGGGCAGAGAAGGATTAGCACCTTGTTTCCAAGGTAAATCATATCCTATGGCAAATAAAATGTTTCAACAGATGAATTATCAAGGCAGAGGATTGGGCCTACATGAACAGGGTATCCTAGAACCAGTGCAAATTTTTGGCAATCCTAAGCGTCAAGGCCTTGGTTACTCAACAATCAAGGGATCTCAACATATCAGTAATACTATCACCATACTGGGGACAACTTCGTCTCAAGCAAACATCAACATGGGGAGCACGAAGAATCCTTATGATGAAACTGATGCCAATACTACAACCCGCCATGTCATGAATCTTCATCCACCCATCACCCCATCCACGAATTGGGACCAACATCAAAAGAAAGACTTGAATCAAAGCATGAAGAACATTATCAAAGAAAAAGAAGCTACGAAGCATATTGAACAAATCAAGTACATATGGATACCAAAAAATATAAAGAAAGATTATCCCTATCAAACTCCATCAGTCAAAGAAACTATGGGGCAAAATAAAAATGGGGCAAGTATCCATCAAAGATTTCCACAAAAGCAAAATAAAGCTTCTCAAGCAACATACAAAGTGTATCAAGTAGTTGGTCCAAATTCCATGCACACTTCCATATCCACCCATTATTGCTCATCTTCCCAAGTTTGGAGAGTCAAAGGTTCCAAAACATTGACAATTCCATCTTTTATCCCTAAACACACTCCATCCACACCTCAACGCATGATATCCAACTCTCACATTGACCATGTGTTGGCAGTGACCCTTCATCATAAGGATTCAGAGGGCACTCTATCGCGATGTGCGCACAAAGACAAAGTTAACTCCGGTATTAGCAAAGCAGATCAGGGATCTCAAAAGTTGCATTCAAGTGCACATATCTTGGCAAGACAACTTCTACAAGCAGGATATCGATGGCACGTTATGAAAGAAGCATCAACATTAGCACCACCAGGTGGTTCAGCATCAGCTTAAAATCTCTCAGAAAATACAAAAAAATCAGAAAAATGTCCTGAAAAAATGGTCACCTTGATGAAAACCTGGCAAACAGGTGTCTTGGTGACAACAAAAAAATCAAAAAATAGAAAAATCCAAAAAAATCAGAAAAAGGATTGAAAATAGTAAAAAAAAAAAATCGTGCTCCAGCGAAAACCACTTCAGTGGCGCTTTGGACAAGTACCATGATGAAAACCTGGCAAATAGGCGTCATGTGTAGAATCAAGCATCTATGTGCGCCAGTTCACAAGAAAGCATTTTATCGCATCCATTATAAGGCCATCATTTGAGCCGTATCATTCATTCACCCATGAACTATTTATCCAACCCATTTTTATCCATCTGTATCCAAGGTCCAAGTTACCTTGATCTTGATAAAATTTTGGTGCACGCTTTACACTTGTTTATGGTAGACATCTTGACATGGGTCATTTTCATTGATCCCATCCTACCCAACGCTATTTGAACCTTGAACCACTATCCAAAGGCGCATCCGCTTTTTGAACACCGTTATCTTATCACAAGATAATCCTTTGCATGCTTACCATACCCATCCATCTATCCAAGAATCCACCCATGGCATTCCATACATTGCTAGACACTGGGGGCAGATATTTACATCTCACTTCGGGAATAAATCTTGATCTATATCTTCACACTTATGTGGTGATCCGAATATTGGAAAACATAAAATCAACTTGGTCAAATCATTTGTGAACATGAATCCAATTCACTAGCCCATGGCATATTTTGACAAGAAGACATTCCTCATCAAGCTTTATATTTCATCGAACATCAATTTGAACAATCCATATCAGTTGCATCTAATGTGTACTTCAATGTCACATCAAATCATCAAAGCAATTTTGTTCTAACTCAAGCTTCATCGATCTTGATCAATCGAATCCAATCAATCATCACCTTGTTTGACTTAACACACTTAGTCAAACTATCATCTTGTGCACGAGTTTACTCTAGGATAACACAACTTCCTTGGGTTTACAAGTTCATTATCATCACTCTATTTGGCTTAACACACTTAGCCAAATTATCAAAACCATCATCACCTTGTTTGGCTTAACACACCTAGCCAAATTATCCTTTTTGTATGAGTTTACTCTGGGATAACACAACTTCCTGGAACTTACGAGTGCATTATCACTTTTGTTTGACTTAACACACTTAGTAAAACAATCAATCCATCAATCTAATTGATCAACATTAAAGCTTGGTTTTCAACAAAATACCAAAACAAAGCACTGATATCATCACATATCCATATCCAAATTGTCAAAATTATGCGAAAATTCAAAAACATTCAGAAAAATTTCATCAAAAAAACAAAAACATTCAAAAAATTCATCAGAAAATGCAAAAACATGTCAAAAAATCAGAAAATTTTCAAAATTTCATCATCAATTCTTTTTAGTCTTTCACCTTGTCGAACTACGTCATCTCTGAGCTTGAACGTAGGCAAGGCTGATCTTTGATCATCCCCCGAGACGATTGGGTCAGTTCATTTATGCGTCCGTCGCATTGGCAATCCATTTGCCCATTCATTTATGCGTCTGTCGCATTGGCAATCCGTTTGCCCATTCATTTATGTGTCCGTCGCATTGGCAATCCGTTTGCCCATTCATTTATGCATCCGTCGCATTGGCAATCCGTTTGCCCATTCATTTATGCATCCGTCGCATTGGCATCCGTTTGCCCATCTAGTTAGGCGTCCGTCGTATTGGCATTCGTTTGCTTATCTTTTTTACCTTTAGGTCATTCTTTATGCGTCCGTCGCATTGGCATCCATTTGCCCATCTATCTCATCCGCAGTCAAGTCAATTGACTCAAAATACCAAAAACATTAAAAAATCTTGAAAAAACCAAAAACATTGAAAAATCCAAAAAATCAAAATAGCCTCAAAATATTTCAAAAACACCAAAAACATCCAAATATCTAAAAAACCCAAATTGGTGCACCTGTTCCATCTCGCATTCACCCACAATAATCGTCATTCCTAATAAATCAATCATCACCTTCATCCTTTGGTGAAGCAATCAGAAGCAAGTTTAGCAGGTTCCAAAGTGAACACCTAATCATCAAAGTCTCGAGTCTAGATCTATAAGTCAGCAAGTTGGTCAATTCGGAGTATCAATAGCTTATCACCCAATCAGTCCTACCAAAACCCTGATCACTACATGTCCTAGGATGAAGCTTTCCCACGATGGACATAAGCATCAGGTACCCCACATTAGTTTAGCCTGGCTAGCGATACGAAGAACATTAGCTTGTTTATTTACTTTATCTTGGTCTTTTTGACTTATCTTATTTTGCGCTCATTCCAAGGACCTCTCGATGATGCCTAAACAAAATAGGTTTAGAGAGAAAGGAATGGGGCAATGATCATTATCTTTTTATCTGTTGTGCTTGTTGGATGTTCTTGTAAAATAACTTGGCGAATACTATCTTTGTTGGGTCCGTCCTAGCAGGGTTTCCGTATGTCAAGTGTGAACAAGAGCACTCCTATCTGATTGTCGAGTCAGAGTCCATCACACTAGGCGCAACGCCATCCTGGTTCTTAATACCTTGATGCATCGCCCCTATGTGTGTTATCAAACATAAAGAAAGTTACGCTCTTTATCTCCCATTCCTGGATAAGCAATACATCATCATCATTCATCATTTCTAATAAAGTTGTCTTGTTGGACTTCTTCATCTTCTTGGATTCAAGGGTTAATCCCTCTCATTCTTCTACCTTCTTTCATGCTAACAATGCATCCATCCTACATCCATGCTGCATTCATCCTATCATTTACATCATCATTATCATATAGTTTCATCATCCATACATCCATTTTGAACCTCTTTGTCGCGAGATCCACCTCAAATTGTATCTTTTCACTTGATCTCTCGAGGGGGCAATGTACTAACGTACTTATTTTCCACTGGGGCATCTGAAAAACCAAAGAATTTTTTTAATTTCGATGCTGGCAACATCATTCTTTGAACCAATGCAACGAGTACATTGCTTCAAAGAGGGGCAAAATGTAGACATGCAAAAATAACAATCATGCATCATACAAATTAACATTCATTTCAGCTATTAATCAATTAAAGCAATTTATTGATTAATTTCCTAAGGTTCATTAAATAAATCAAATTATTTAATCCTTATGTTCTTCTCATTTGATTTAATAAATCAAATTGATTTAATAAATCAAATTGATTTAATCAAATGTCACCTCCTAATATCATCCAAGTTAATTAATCTACATTTTATTAACTTCTAATCATGATTATCATTCTCTAGCTTTTGACTCTACTAGAGTCAAATCTAAACTCCTAACTAACCCACCCACTTGCACCAATAAATCATTTATTTGATTTATTATTTCCTCTAATTACATTCAAAATGGAATGAAAATGGAATATTCTTCCAATTTGAATCTTCTCCCCAAAAGTGACTTGTCCCTTCCAACAAGGTTTTAAATGCTATTTGCACAAGTCAAACATAGCATTTATTGCACCTTTCATCCCCCCAAAACATGTCTTTTCATGCAAAATTCAAATTCAAATTGGCACATTGGCCAAGACTTGCACATTCCTCACCCTCTCATAGCTTGACAAGTGTCATCTTGTCATTGGCCCATGAATGATCCCACATTCATCAATTTGGCCTCTCATCTCTCCAAGCTCAACTATAAGTTGAAGGCTTCTCTCCTTCAAACAACACAACAGCCACATTTGAAAGCACTTGCACTATAGGCAACTTGAGTTCAAGCATCTCATTGTCTGTTTCACCTAGCTTATCAAGGATTGGGAAAGGGCTCTTTCACATACTCAAAGAGCACCAATCCAATATGGGATAGTTTTATTTCATATCTTACATGTTTTTGTTCATGTTTAGTTACAATGAATTATGAAATAATATCTCATAAGGATGTGATTTCTGTTATTTTGTTTTTATCATGTTACTAACCATGTTACTAACCAAATTTGCAGATTTTCATGTATTACAACATATGCATATACATACACATACACATACATATACATATACATACATATATATACATAAACATATACATACATATGTATACATGTATATATATACATATACATATACATATACATATAGATATACATATATACATACACACACACACACACACACATATATATATATATGTGTGTGTGTGTATGTATATGCACATAGACATATACATATACATAGACATATACTTTTCACCCTTCATTTATTGTTTGTAGTTATTTATGTGCATCATTGGCGTTATACTCATTAGCATATGAACAATTGTAGTTAAATCTTGTTTGTTCCATCACAAAAATATGGCTAGGGTTAGTGATGTTTTTCACCTTTTTTATTCTCGATGTACTTGGCACTAAATATTATACAGATCTAGAGAATATTTTCTCAAGTTTTTTATTGATGACATGAAGCTTTCCTTTCCAACAAAGGATGTTCCTAAATGTTGCCCATTGGTGAATAAGGATTGCAAAATAATTATGACCTTATAATTAACAGGGGAAATGTTACATAGCATATGTCTTTTTTAGTACCTCTTTTACAGATTTCCTATTTGTCTATAATATCTAGTGCCAAATTATAGTGTAGCTTGAATTTACAATCAAGTAGCGAATTGTTATATAGATTACTTCATTTATGATATAATTTTACCTTTGTCTTAATTTAATATTCATTAGACCTAGATACACATCTATATTTGACCTTTTTCTTTTGGACAATCAATCAATTGGTAGATTATTATTTAAGTATTTTAAGATACACATGCATAGAAATACATTGCAGGTTTGAAGTTATGGATTAAACAATATTTATGAAAATAATGGAAGATTAAACGATTATCCTTTGTATTTTTATTTTATTTTTTTAATAAAAGGGGGTACAAACTTTACTGATCAACAAAGAAAAGCAATACATCAAAGATCAAGAACCACAAGCCCGAAAATAAACCAAAAATAATCCATCCAGCTAAAGCCAACACCTCTTGCATACTCTTGTCTTCCTCCAGTAACCAGTCCAAATCCTGGCGTAACTCGGGAGAAACCTGATCCTAATCCTCAACCTTCCAACCAACATCATGCTTAGAAGCCCACTTTGCCAAACCATCAGCAACCCGATTCCACTCCCTCAAAATGTGAACAAAGGATACAAGCTCAAACAAAGAGCTAACCTGAAGAATCTATTGAACCACTAAAGGCAACTTCCAATTAATACCAAACACCTTCCACTCATTCACTAGATTAATCAGCACCTGTAAGTCAACTTCATAGATAACCTTTCTCTAGCCCTATGTAAGAGACCTCTCCATAGCATAAATAATTTCCTTACCCTCCATATAATCAACAGTTTGGACCCCTTCATGAACCGAGAAGAGAGAAATAATCAAACCCATTAAATCTCTTCTAATCCCACCAATCCCAGCCAACCCAATATTTCCCCTAGAAGAACCATCGGTATTGACCTTCAAGACTCCATTCGAGGGAGGTAACCACCTACTCACCTGAAGAAATCTCTTTTTCCCATTCCTATGGTACCTATTACCATTTGAGGAAGAATGAAGGTCTTGAAGTCCCAGTCTTTCCACCATCTTAGCCTCACATTTCTCCAAGGGGAAGACCACCTCACACTTAGCCACTATAGACTCATGAATCATACCTAACATACGTAACCAAACTTGTTGAACCACCAGCTTCTCACCACAGAAGATCCTATGATTCCTCTCCAGCCAAAGATGCCAAAGAAGAAAGGTAAACCCAACATATAAAATATCCTATAAAAAGGAAGCCATAGATGGGGGCCTACCCAAACTATCCCATAAGTCAACCAGGGAAAAAGCATGAGCATAGGGACTCTTCCAAACTTCCCACCAAAAGTGCCAAAGTTGCATAACAAAGGGGCACCAAAAGAACAGATGTGAAGAATCCTCCTCCTCATTCCCACACAAAACACAAACAAAAGGTCCCTGGAATCCCCACTTACGAATATTATCCCAGGTTAGGCACCTATTCCATGCTAGATTCCAAACGAAGCAATTGTATTTCGGGCAAGAGAGATTGTTCCACATCCTTTTCCACCAAAGAACCTCAACCCAATCCATATTTTGAGCTAAAAGAGTCTGATAACTAGAAGCAATTGAGTAAACTCCCTTAGGATTGTGAGTCCAAGCAAGAATATCCTCATCCTGAAGAGAACTACATGTCCTGCTATAGAGGATATTGTGAAGCTCAACACTCTCCTCCTTGAAACCAGTATCCAGCCAATCCTCTGGATCCTTCCAACTAGCCACCTCCAATTGACCCCTCAAAGAAAGAGATTTGAAATCACTCACCCTAGCCCACCCTAACTCAAGAAACCTCTGGCTTAGAGGAATAAAGTTGGGGAATTGAGAGATGGGAGGATAACCATCCCAAGAGTCAGACCAGAAAAGATCTTTAATGCCACGCCTGCAGATCCAAAATAAACCCTCCTTGATGAGCTTCACACCCTTCTGTAGAGTATATCAGATCACAAATCCTTTACCCTCAAGAGGGTGCCTAGGGATATCATATCGGGGGATCCCTAGGAAATACTTCTCAGATAAAATTCTGGCCCAGCTCTGATCTTGCTCCTTACACCATCTCCAGAATAAATTGGCTGCCACAACCATTCCAAAAATAGTCGATTGACAAAGACCAAGGCCACCATACTGCTTTGGACTGCACATGATATCCCATCTGACAAGGCTCCATTTAGAAGAGGACAAATTCCCAGCCCATAAAAAATTCCTTTCGAAAGAATCCAATTCTCTAAGAAAACCCATTGGAGCAACATGAAGCATACATCTTTAGGTAGGGAGAGCTTGCACCACCGACCAAAGAAGTTGAACCCTTCCTACAAAAGATAACCATTTGTGGGTCCAATGATTAACTTTCACCCAAAAATTATCAATGATATTCTGCCAAGAACCCTTAGGAAGTCTACCAAAAGAGATTGGGATGCCCAGATACGTCAGAGGGAGAATGCTTATCTAAAACCTCAAAATATTCGCAATTCTTCGTTGAATAGGGGCCAGAGTATTGAAAAAGAAAATAGAGGACTTATCTTCATTGATAAGTTGACCCAAAGAAACAAGATAACATCCAACACCTACCTCAAATTATAAGCTTCCCTAACTATAGCCATCCCCATCAAACAAGTATCATCAACAAATTGTAAATGAGATCGCGGAGGCAAACCTCCTCCCCATGTCCAACCCTGAATATTTCCCAACTCCACATTTCTTCTCATCGGACGACCAAGACCCTAAAATTGAAGCAAAAAAATGTATGGAGAAAGCGGATCCCCTTGGCACAAACCCCTGGAAGCACCAAAGAGCCCAGACTGGTCACCATTTATTAGGATCGAGAAGGAAACTAACGTAACACAACTCATGACCCATTGTATCCACTCCTCATAGAATCCAAAAGCAATTAGGATCTTTCGCACGAAAGACCATCTAACCCTATCATAAGCTTTCACCATATCTAGTTTAATGAACATAGCCTTCTCATGGGAACTAGCCATAGAATGGATGGTTTCTGTAGCAATAAAAACCCCATCAAGAATTTTCCTACCCACCACAAATCCACTCTGCTCCTTAAAGATCAACACTATAAGCCACTTCTTCAACCTTTCGGCCATGAGTTTAGATATAATTTTGTAAATCACATTGCAAAGAGAGATAGGCCTAAACTGAGTTAACCTATCAGCCCCCTCAGACTTGGGAATGAGAGTGAGGAAGGTGGAATTAAGAGCTCACAATAATTTCTTATTCCTCTAGGATTCTTGGAAAACCACTAGAAGATCCAACTTTAAGATATCCCAGAACTCTTGGAAAAATTCAATCAGGAAACCATCAGGCCCCAGTGCCTTACCTTTCTTCATTTGAAACATAATCCCCCCCACCTCCTCAAGAGAGATCTCACTCATCAAATTCTCATTCATCTCTCTGGAAACCAACTGGGGAATACAAGAGATAACCTGACCTTCCTCAATAGAGCCCCCAAGATAGTGCTCCTTGAATAAAGTGGCAAAGTAATGAGATGCTTCTGCAGAAATTTCTTGAAAAGAGGTAAAACGCTCCCCCTATCATTCACTAGAAAAGAAATGGAATTGCCATGTCTCCTATCCTTCACATAATTAAAGAAAAAGGCAGTGTGTTTGTCTCCTTCCTATAGCCAATCAACCCGAGCCTTCTTCTTCCAATAGACTTCCTCCTGTAATTCACATTCCTCAGTAACCACATTATCACAAATCAACCGTGTAATATTATTCAACTCATCCTAAGCTACCACCTTGTCATGAAAGACATTACCAAAATACCATCTGTTCCACTGCTTAAGCTGGAACTTGACATACTAAAGAATCTTAGCAAATGTGTACATTGCAATACCAAAAGCAGGCATTCCAATCCTCCACCAGATCACCACCTGATAAAAAAGAGTATCATTCCTTAACCACATCAGCTGAAACTTGAAAGAAGGGGTCCTATGCATACAAACAAAACAAATTTTAAGCTTAATGGGCCGTTGATTAGAACCCCTCGAGTCCAGAATCTCTGAGCTAGTAAACCACAATCCACCGACCCAGTAACAAGAAACTAAGAATGGGTCCAACCTCTCAGCAACACAATTCACTCCAACCCTTGTATTGTCCCAGGTGAAACAACCATTACTAGGCTTTAGATCGATAAGGTTCAAGGTTGAGATGCTATCCTAAAATAACAAAGTAGAAGGTTCTAGCCTTGCTATTCCACCTTGTTTCTCAGACAATTCAATAATAGTGTTAGAGTCTCCCACTATAACCCAGGGATGATATGGAGCCAGGCTACAAAAAAATTGAAGATGGGACCATAAACATTGTTTACCCAGAATGTCAACTGGAGCATAAACATTCGAGAAGAGACTAGACTCTCCTGTCTCGAAGCAAGAAGCAGTTAGGAAAATAGAGGATCTAGAAGATGTCCACCAAATAGGGTAGATCTTTCGAGGGTTCCATAAGCAAGCCACCCCCCCGAAGAGCCACAAGCCCCAATACACTGACATTTTCCATATCTCCACAGCTTAGGAACAATACCCATCGTACTCTCAACCGATTATTTATTCTCTTGCAAAAAAAAGTATCAAGAGATTGATTTCTAATCAAATCTCGAACAACTTTTTGTCTAGGGCCACTTTTCAAGCCCCTAACATTCCATGAGAGAACAATCATTTTGAGGGACAACAAAAATGTGAATCAAGGGTTTTGACTTCCCTTGATTCCACTAATGTTTCCCCAATGATCTTTAGCTTTTCCAAATTCTTCTTTCGACCCAATTTGGAATATTTTTCACCATCTCCCTTCTTTGTATCCTTTTGCTGAATACCTAAATGAGAAGAAGAAAGAATTCTCTTCCTTTATTCCACACCTTCTTTCAGGTATTGAGGAGACCACCCACTTCCATTCTGCATAACTCTGAAACCCTCATCCGACCCTGCCTGAATAACTAACTACTGATCAATATCCATTTGGCTCGTTGCACCAATAAGCATAACTTGCATATCCTCCAAAGGAGGCCCAACCTAACCTGTGAACAAGGTCCCATGATCTAGATTAATCAAACCCAAATTCACTTCATGTTGTCTCAAATCATCCAATACCTCAAACCTGTTAAAAGTGTCATCATCCTACCTTTCCCTCAGTGTCCTTTTCTGCCCCTGATTCCTATTTCAAGTCTTAATAGCCACAAAGCCATCTTCAACAACATTATCCCTTGGAATAGACTCCTTTCCCTTATCAACCCTAGGTGGATTATGAGGAGGTTAAGAAGGATGGGAATTCCTAGACTTGGCCCTAGGGCATCTACGCTGTAAATGACCATACACATGGCACAGTCGGCACCGAAAGGGAAAAGTCTCATAGTCAAGTTGTTGAACCAATGAATAAGCACTTGCACACACTTCTGTAGAATCTGGAAATGGCTTTGCTTAAATCAATTTCCACACAAATCTTGGAAAAAATCATTACCTTTTTGAACTACATCTGCTGCGAAGAACCAACAGGCTTACCGAGCATTGCAAACAACAAATGCAAAACATCATTGTGCCAAGATTCTACCAGAAATCTCAGCAAACAAACCCAAACTGGAACCTGATTCGAAAGATCCTCAACCAGATTGAATCCCGCATGCCATGGTTTAATGAATAATCCCACCTTGTTGTGGAAGTAGGGGCCACCTTTGAAAACCTTATTCTTATCCACCATGTAGTCAAATGTGACCATAAAATAGTTATTTTCTAGAAAATGAATCTACATTTCCCCTTCTGGAAACCATGTCCTCTAAGCCCACGATTCCAAAAATTGTAGAAAGATTCTCATTCCCATGAATTTACAATAAAGGGAGTGCTTTGAGTAGTACTCAATATCATCAGCCAACATTTCCATCATGATTACCAATTTCGACCTTTCTTTGCACCTTTCGAGACATCCATTAATCTTTGAAATGCGTGACCCACCAGATGATCCCACCTGAGCCATCTCAATATCTGATGAAAAAAGGCTATTGTCAAAATTTTTAGCACCCTGTGGCAAAGATTTTGATCCAAAAATAGAGTGGAAATCCATCTTGGGACCAGCCCCAGATTAATCCCCATGCACCATTGAAGAAAATAGCACCCTTAAACGGGCATGCAAGCCCCTAGAATGCTTGAAGAACTACAAATATAACACTCAACACACACCACTTCCCGAGCTTCCGCCAACCACGGTCCACTATAAATTGAGGCACCAAAAAAAATCTAAAGGAGAGGCTCAACACTATTCCGCATAGCGAAACACCTAAAAGGGAACACAATAAACAGAATACCACTCACGCCCCTCAACCTAGCCTCAAGCAACATTGAAAGGTTGGTCACCCAGCCCGCATGGGCTCCAACCATGAAATAAAGACAAAAGAGTGAGGGTGTAGCCAAACAGCCCATGTCTGATGGAGAAAACCATAAATCACTCAAACCAAAGCTATCCCCCCTCAATCCTTACAAAGAACCCACCCCTGAGAACAACACCAAACAACAGTTTTGAATTTGCAAACAAATCATACATGCAACAAAGACAAACGACATGTAACTGGTTCAACTGATTATAGGACACCCTGGATGCACCCCAACGCTCGAAGCCATCTCTTCAACCTTCATCTTCCATGTATCAAATGATTATCCTTTGTTAAAGAGTTATCAGTGATATCATTAATTAATAATACTTAATTAAAAACTATTCTGGAAAAAAAACACTAGTCCATAATTCTAGCCATGGCATATTGTTCCCAATGCTTATATGCTAGTAGGTTATTTATTACTTTAATGTGATTTATTTTCATTTTTATTTATTTCAATATTAGTTTTGATGGCTAAAGTAGTTACTCACAAAAATTTAACAAAATGTATTGTATGCATGTGGATATAAATGTGTATGTATTGATGATCATAAGAGGAATAACATGGTTTGAACATTCTAATATATAAAAATATATATACAACTACTCTATAGATTTCTCCATTAACCATTTTTAGTACTTGAATATTGTTATGTGTTTTCCATTGAAGATAATATTGTTATTTAATGATTATAAATGGAAGAAAGGAATTTAGAGTACACATACAAGAACTAAAAATTTCACCATATAGCAAGAATCAAGAACCATAGTGACAATGTAGAATAAAAACAATCTAGGAAGCATGGTAAATCAAAAGGATGGCAGGTCAATGAATATGCAAATGCAGGAATAAATTATGTTCATATTTATAAAACAAAAGTCTAGGCATCGCATAGTGAGCATTACAAATGAAAGAGTATGAGAAAATATAGAAAATGTGAAACAACAGTCAAATCACAGGTTCACTAGTGGAGCATTTTTCTGGAGCAGGGGTAGATATCTTTACTATGTCTAAAATCAACCGTTTACACTCTGCTTCAAAATCAAGCTTTGTTGCTTTCACTATCATTGTCTTAAGTCGGTCCTCATAATTGTAAGTCTTTTTTCTAATGAAGACAATAAAGATGTATGGTTTACAAACAAGGCCTTTAATAACAACAACAGGATATGTCGTAGCTTCAGAGCTATTCTGCAACATGTGGAGGTCTTCTGCTAGAATTTGTAGTAAATTGGTGGTAGCCTCATCAAAAGAAATACACCAAAGGCTGCCTAAATGGTCTTGCAACTTTAACTGCAGAAGATAGCGATATTTGCATTTCTCAATTTCCATTTGGCAACGATCACAAAACGAAACATCAACACAAGGCCGTGTGCATTTTTTTTTCATTCTTTCCCATCAACCAACAAAGGGCAAGCAAGATAACAAAAAGAATTTATTTTTACAATTTGAATGCTTCCCTTAAAAATGGCTTCAATAGTTTCTAGCAAGCCAAGGCAGTTGTTCAAGATGAATGCAATAGCAACCCTATCATTTGAAGGATGCAACCTATGAGGTGCAGAAGAAGATGAAACCATTTGTTCTACTTTTATTGGGTCCTTGGATCTAAGAGTGTTTGCCTCAGGAATAGAAGGGTTAATGTCAATGACTTTTGTTGTTGATGTATTGATAACTTTACCATTAAAGTAGCCTACATGACCACCCCGCACAAAAGCTATCACTATATCACCATAAAGTTACATCCACTCCAAGGAATCACTGTTTTCTTGCCAAGTTGGGCCCCACAAATTAACTTCAATGAAAGAAGCAGAGATATCATATAGTTTAATAGTTCTCCAGATTGTTTCAGGTCCATTTTTCCTACAAACAGTTGCTATGTAACCAATGTGTACTACAATTCCAATAATATCAACCAAGCTACTATCACTATAATTTTTTATGTCACTAACTGGCACAAATGCAAAAAATGAAATTGGCACAAGAATCTGATCTACACATCATTTTATTGTTGATTTTTCATCCAAAACAATTTCAAGGTTACTATTTAATTTATTGAATTTTTTATTTGCTTCCTTGACCGATCCTCTTGATATTAAATAAGTTTCACCAACCTCAAATCAACCATAATGCAGTTTAGCAATATCATCAAAACAAGTAACATGTATTTATGTCCCCTTGCTACCTATAATGTCAAAACTAAAAATTTTCCCTCCACCTCTTTGTTTCTGGAAATGGTACATTTATCTAATATGTGTTACACGACATTTCACTATCAAAACATTTTGATAAATGTTCAAAGCTTTAACAAGACTGAAATTTGGAGGGCTGCTTTTTTTTTAGGGGATAACTGCAAACCAAATCTAGGGGTTCATTTAGAAGGAGAAGGTGACTCTAGCCCCAACACTTGCTCTTCTTGCTGCTTGAATAGATACCTAGGGGTACCAATGATTTGACAACCACACTTAATACCAAGTAAGTTGAATATGATTAAGGCCCTAGAGAAGAAGCAAAACAATAGTTTGGACACATTATATTAGGCAGATACAAAGCGAGAATATCATTTTTAAAAATAGCCAACAAACAACGTAGCCTACCTTGAATCTTGGACATTCCTACAAACGTAGTATTGTAAACATACAAGGGACCCTATTTTCAAGGCACCTGAAAGTAACAAAACATTACATTTGGAAGGAAAGGTTCTTATTTGCATATGGTGTCCATCAGACAAAACAACCTTGTATCGGTCAACCTGCCCTTCATCACCGCCAATTTTTTTGAAGGACATAAGCTGAAGGACCAGGCATGTTATAACATCTCCAACATTGATTGAATGAATTGCAAATGAAGTCAAATTTGGTTCTTTATTTTTAGCCTACAAAGATGAGTTCAATCAAGGAAAATGCACATAATCACATGAAATGGATAAAACGAGTAAGGAAAACAAAGGCTGCAAAGAGATATTTTTATGTGTTCTAAAATATCAATGCATATGTACTTCTATATCTATATGATTTACTAGGGCCAGCCATCTATGTATACATCTAAAGGTCATTAAAACTTGAAACATAGATAGAAAAGAATATGTAGTGTATCTTTTTGTATTTGAGCATCCTAAAAGAAAAGCAACTTAAAGGCAATATTCAAGTTTATTACAAGTGAGAAAGTAAACAATAACAACAAATTTGCAATAGGAATAATGAAAAGGAAATACAAACTTACATAATCAGGATCTAGAGGTTGGTGTGTGGAACCCTCAAAGCCAGACTCCATAGGCAGACCTGTGGAAGGTGTCACCAAATCAATCACCAAATCATTTTTTGGGGGCTCTAGAGACCCATCCACAGAGTCCGGTCCCATAGACATAGTTTTGGAACCTTTTAGAGGAAGGGAAGGTTGGAATTATAGTTGACTGATTGGCACCTCTATTTCACAATAAAAAAATAAAAAATTAATGTATTCCAACATACAATCCCAACTAGGAGACAAGTTACAAATATTGATAATCTACCAACCATTTTACTATTTTAGGCTGCAACACCCATGTAAATGGATTATAGAATCCGCACGGCAGCAATTTTAACATAAACAATAAATAAAGCATTTATAGAAAACACCCACATAAAATAACACACAGATTGTGGAGAACAATAGTTTAAAACACTTCAATCTGCTATAAAACTAGCCATGGAGCCAAGAACAAGTTACTGTTACTCATTGGCTTTACAAGTACTATTTAATGTGGGTTTAGTGTCAAAGAATCTAGCTGGATTTTTGAATTGATGACACAACTCTTACACATAATGCTTCTGTTGTATGAATATGTTTAGTGTAGATACTACATTATATGTGATTTATCTATCATTCTTAAGTGTTTTTCTAATACTTGTTTCTAGTGTGTTCATCTCTTTTAATGCAAACAATAGAACATACAACAATAAGAATGAAAATGATTAAGTATATATATGCATTGAATTTTCCCTTTTTGTACACATCTTAAAAAAAATATAACCAGATATATGTCCATATGTACTTTTGGTGGGGGGGGTTTCCAGGGGCTTTTTATAACAACATCAAGTTTTCTAATTACGTGGTTTAGTGGTGGTGGAGTCGATTGCCTCAATACATGAAAGTAGAATGGTAAGTGTTTGCTCGCATCAGGGTTAATGCATCCTAGCGGAACTACACCATAGCGCTAGAGGAATTCAATGTTGCAGTATGGGACAATATGAACTCCATAATGTTCTAGAAAATATAGCAATTAAATTTCATTGTTAAAAGAGGCATTTCGGTCCTTTCGTATTTTGTACTCTTTCTAAATGAAAGTCTACATAAATACGAACAAAGACACCGTACATATCTGTTTCGATATACATGTGACTATATAAATCTCTATTGGAGTGTCAAACAAGGTACAATGGTATATGTCTGTATACATCGATTTATATATATGTGCCTATATGTACATTTTTAAATATAAAAAAAGGAATCAAATACACACACACACACACACACATATATGTGTGTGTGTGTGTGTGTGTGTGTGTGTGTGTGTGTGTGTGTGTATCTATCTATGTAAAAATTGCAACTAGCCCAAAGGCACAGATGAACACCATGGGTGCAGTTTGTAGCAGTCTATAGAATTTCACAATTCACAGGAGCTGAACAAGGGAAATAAACACTTTCTTTTGAAGAACACTTCGTTATCACAAAACTCAAATAGTTGAGTAAAGAACCAACATCATGGAACATATTGATACAAGACATATAGCATGTTCCATCGAAACAAAACAACCACGGAAAAGGTTTTAGGATTTTGAAAATTGAAAATAATTCTTCTTACAAGAACAATAGAATTATCTATTATTTATGAGAGAAAAAGCATATCATGAAACACATTGATAGAAGACAACCAATTTCTATATAAGATTTTCCTGAGGAATTGTAAATTTATAATTTCTTTGCACTCCTTATTGACCACCAAACAACATTTAGGAACACCCTTTGATGAAGAGGTAAGCTCCACATCATCATTACAACCCTAGGTAAGTCTTCTCTATTTCTCTATAATATTGAGCATCGACCAATGTACGTCGAATTGCCAATTAATTTTGTGGCTTTACAACCATTTTGCATAGATTATTAGGATCCATTGCATTTACAAGCTCTATTTAATGTGGGTTTACTAGCAAAGAATGTCGCTCAAATTTTGAAATGACAAGCCAACTGTTACATAGACTACTTGACTTGTATGAACAGGAAGACAAAAGATGATGGAAAATTCAACTTCAAAGGTATTGATAGAAGATTAATCTGTCACACACAACTTCAAACTCATGAGTGAAAAAGAATATCATGATGCATATTGATAATGAAACAGACAAGGGAAAAACAATATCATCAAAGATATTGATAGAAGATAACCAATCTATGTAACAATTTCCTTGTCAACTCAAAATTCATGATTTTTACAAGTTCTTTTTAATCTGGGCATCTTTAAAAAATGGAGTATACGAAAAAGGAAAAGTACGATAATGGTCAGCTTTCTATTAGGGACTAAGAAAAAAAATATCATGAAGACCACTTTGTTATCATGAACTTGAAACAGTTGAGTAAAAAAGCACATTGTGAAACATATTGATAGAAGACATTTAACATGTTCCCTCCAAACAAAATGAGCATGACAAAAATTCTAGAATTTTAGGAATTGGAAACAATCCTTGTTACAAGAACAATAGATTAATCTATCATAGGCAGCTTCAAACTCATGAGTGAAAAATAATATCATGAAACATATTGATAGTGAAATAGACAAGGGAAAAATAATATGATCAAAGATATTGATAGAAGAGAACCAATCTATGTAACAGTTGCCTTGTCAATTCAAAAATCATAATTTTTACAAGTTCTTTTTAATCTAGGCATACTACCAAAGAATGCAGCTCAAATCTTCAATTCACAAGCCAAGTCTCACATGCACTACTTGACTTGAATAAATATGTTTGATGTGGGTTCTCAAATATCTATAATTAAATTATGATTCCCATGTAAAATACAACAATAAAGAATCCATCATGGGGAATCGAGGAAAAGTATCATGAAGAATAGTTTTTTATGGGCTACATGGAATAAAGGCGGGGGGCAACAATTTTTACAATAGCTTGCTATGAAACCAACACCACAATGGCTCTTTTGACAATGCAACCTAATCAATATATTTTCTCAAACATTTCACAGAACACACATATATCAATATGTATATATACATATACAAAAACATGCACACACATATATATATACATACATATATATACATATATACACACATATATATACATATATATACAAATATATATATATATTTATACATTTATACAATATAGATATATATATATATACTTACATACATATACATATATATATATATATATACATATATACACATATATAAATAAATATATATACATTTATACAGTATACATTCATATATGTATACATACGTATAGATAAATATATATATACATATATACACATGTATACATATATATATACACAAATATATACAAATATATATACATTTATACATATATATATTCTAAATTTGAGGACCATTAGTTAGCACTAAATATTATAAATAGACAACTAATTTTTAAAAGAGCTATTCAAAAAGTACTAAAGAACCACTGGAAAGTTACTTGAAAGAGACGTTATGGCGACATTTTTTACAATAGCAATCAAATCAATATTTTACAATGCATTAATACTCCTGCAAGAAAACACTTACCATTCAGTTTATTCATATCGAGGACACCAACCCCAACCAACACCAACCTGACCAATTATGTAGGTCCATGTTGCCACAAAAAAACCTAGGCAAGTCCCCATCAGTTAGAAATTCCAACGCACAAGGAAATGCAATTCACGTCTAGGCTAATGGAAATCTTGGTGAATAGATATACATATATACATATATACGTACATATATATACATATATTTATATATATATATATACATATCTATATATATATACACATACATACATACACATACACACACACACACACACACACACACACACACACACACACACACACATATATATATATACATTTATACATACATATATTCTAAATTCAAGATACATTAGCTGACAGTAAATGTTATAAACAAATAGGTAAATTCTAAAAGAGCTATTAGGAAAATACTAAAGAACCACAAAAAAATAAGAGATGATTGAAATCCAACATGAAATAGAACTATATATATACATATATATACATATATAGACACATATATATACTTTGTTCATCTTTGGTGGTACACACATTTTACACAATTAGTTCCTTGGTGTCTTTCTAATTGATATAACTTTAAATCCTTACAAAGAGCATGGTGTAGATTATGAACAGTATGTAGAAATCAATGCATCAAAACATCCACAAATACATATATGCAAATATATATTGAAGACAAATAGAGAAATTGTATAACACGAATAACAATAAGACTTACAACACATCAAACTAATGTAGACAAAATTTAATTATAGAACAAAAGAAGCATACATCTAATTAGGTTGAATGTACATATGCATATGAATATTCATATCTATATATATATGTGCATATCTATATGTGAATGTATCTATGCACATGCAATGTTTCTTCGGTGGAGAGTGTAACGAATGGAGGGTACGATGCATTTTTCCCTTTCCCAAATAGTGTAATTCTATTGCTTCTTATGAGTGTACAACATTCCTTCCTTCATTGCACCCTCCATCTAAAAAAGCTTCACTTTTTTTGCTTCCATATGCATATATACATATACATATGCATATATATATGTATATACATATATGCATAGACATATGAAACAATACTAGAAAGTGTAACAACAAATACAAAGGCCTGAGATTCAATGCAATTGGTGAAAAAACCAACGATGCATTCAACAAAGGGAAATATAATTGGTCGCAACAAAAAAGGACACAAGAAACACACCTATGAACCTGGTCCCTGAGAACTGTATAGTAGAGAGGGGAGAGCTAGAGGCTACTATAAAGAACTGGAAAAAAAGAATAATACGAAGAATAGTTGTTATGTCGAACTTCAAACAGATGTGGAGGTATGAATATCATGAAACATACTGATATAATACATATAACATGTTCCATACAAACAAAATGACCACAATAGTTAACACTTTATTATAAGAAGTTTCAACTTTATTATAAGGAGCTTCAAGCAGTCTATGTAAAAATTGTAAGGGGTATTAGGATAATACTTAAGAATAAGACGTATGCAGTTCTTTAGTGTTTTGGTAATAACTCTTTTACAATTTTCCTATTTATCTATGATATTTAGTGCCAAATAATGGAGCTGAAATTTACACTATATGCGTATATATATGTATATATATCACTTATGCAAAACACCCATGTAAAACAAGGTATAAATTGTGGAGGAAAACAATTTTAAAACCCTACAATCTACCGCACCAGCAAGTAAATGCAATATTCAATGTTGTAGTGTAGGAAAGTATAGTAAAAAATATGCAAGAAAAATATATTGATTCAATTGTTCTATTAGGAGAGCCATTGTGTCATCATGAATGTTGTACACGCATTGAACAATTAAATGTTGTGTTCTTAACATCTCAATATTATCCATTGAGCTTCTACGTGGCAAGGACACCAACTACGCCACCCCCAACCCATGTAATTGCTAAGCTCCACATCACCACCCTAAAACCCGATCAAGCAAACACCAGTTGACACATCCCCCCACACCGAAAATTCAATTAATGGTTGAGCTAACAAAGTTCCATGCGAAAACATCAAACAATGAGGCTGTCGATTGAGCCATCTCTAGCGCTACCTATGATTCTTAACTGTTTTTATAACAACTGTTTTATAATTTCCCTATTTTTCCTATAATATCTACTGGGAAATAATGTAGCTTGAACTTTGAATTGAAAAACCAACTGTCACATAGAATTTGTTGTTACAACTTGTGTAGACAACGATAGAATTCTTAGTACAGAGGATTTGTTGCTACACCTCAAGACAACGATAGAATTAATGGTAAGCAAGAATGTGCTGCAAGCTCAAATCTATACATGCATTTCATTGATCTATTAGGGAAACACTTAACAATTCAAGAAAAAAAAGAGATGTCTCAAAACCCACATTAAAAACAACACCAAAACATGGAAAATAGAACAAGTAGACTAGAAAAAATGAACAGTTTGGTATGGGGGATTGAAAATAAGAACACCATGAAGAACACTTTGTTGACAAGAAGTTGAAACAGTCAAGGAAAAAAATTACCATCCTTCCGAATGGGACATCTTCGGCGCCATCTATGATTCTCAACTATTTTTCGAATAGTTGTTTTCCAATTTCCCTATTTTGTCTATAATATTTAGTGAGACAATGTAGCTTGAATTTTGAATTGGCAAGCCAATTGTCACGTAGAATTTGTTGTTACACCTTGTGTAGACAACGATAGAGTTTCTGACAAGCATGAATACTATGCAAAGTCAAATCTATACATGCATTTCACTGACCTATTAGGAAAACACTTAACAATCAAAGGGCAATGAGAGATGTTTCAAAACCCACATTAAATAGAATGCTATAATATGGACAACACAATAGGAAGAGTACGATAATGAGTAGTTTGGTATGGATAACTACAAATAAGAATAACATGAAGAACATGGAATTGATGGGGAGCAAGATGAGTGAGTAGGAGAATGGATGGGAGAAGCATAATTTTAAATTTTCGAACAATTGTGTAGGCCATGGAGGAGCATGCTCTGAAGATTTGCAGGAAAAATCAACGCAAGATTTGAGTAGAAAGAAAGGTAAGGATGACTTAGAAGAGAGTGACCTCGAAAGAAAAATTCAGGTGGACCCAGGGGGGAATGTTGTCCCGATTGATATTCCTGCTAGATGTACTAAAGGACATGAGGTTGAAAAAACCAAAAACGTGGTGGGGGCCGCTGGTGGGGAAGGAGCTAAGCTTAAATAGTTGTCATCTTTGTTTGGAGTTAAACCAAATGGTAAATCAGTATTCCCCCCAGTTTGCAACATTTCTGAGCCGACTAAGGGTAAGTTTTCCATTTCTATTCTTGATCCAGTCATTGATCATAATATTTATCTAATGGATAGAGTGCTGGTTGGAAAATTTATGGGCCTTAGACCAAATATTGAAATTGTCTGAGATTTTGTTAAAAAGAAATGGAGAACTAATGGCCAATTTCTTGTTTCTACTCTTCCTAAGGGCTATTTTTCTTTTGAATTCTCCTACAAGGAGGATATTTTGGCTATGAGAAGTGGTGTTCCTTGGGTCATGGGAAAAGTCCTCCTTGGCTCTCAAGAAATGGTCCACAAACCTAGATCTTTTAGACTCAATTTTTGAGAATGTCCCAATTTGGGTTAGACTCCCCAAACTTCCATTATAATACTGGAATGAGGATGTCTTTAGTGGCCTGGCTAACTCTTCTGGTGAGCTCCTGTCAATAGATCCGATGACGATAGCTAGGAAAAGGCTAGTGTTTGCTAGAATATGTTTGGGTGTGTCCCAGAATATTGACCTCTCGTCATCTATTTAAATACAATCGAAGTTGGGGCACTTGGTTTCAAGCTAATGAGTTTGAAACAGTTCCTTTTGCATGATTTAAATGTAGAAAATCTAGGCACTGGGCAAGGAAATGCCCGCTCAATGCCAACATTACAAAGGAGAAGCCCTAACCTAAACTGATGCCAGTCTAGAAAAAGAACTCTAAAGGGGATGGAAAAGAGAACAAAGAAAAAAATGTTGAAGAGAAAGACAGTAAGAATTATGATGATCTAGTGAAAGCTCCTGAAAAAAGGATGATGTGGGTATTCAGGTTGATTTGGAGTGCCAAGAGCCCTTAAACAATCAACCAAAGATCGTATCTGGAGAGAAGGAGAATAATGAGACTGGCTTGGAGGTTGGAGAGTGTGGCCTAGAGATTCAGGAGCCTCTTAACAATAAGCCAGAAAATGAAACTTTTGGGAATGAGGATGGAGAGATTGGCCTAGAAGATATTCCTTGCCAGGGTTTTAATATTCTGATAAAGAAAGGTAATCTAATGCTAGAGATTGGGATTCCCATCTTGTCATCGAATTTTGGTGGTAGAGGCATTTCTAGCCAGGTTTCAGTTCAAAATCCGGAATCAGTAGATTCATTGGAAATGGTAAAGGATTCCTTAGTGGAATCAAATCAAACTCTGGCGATATCAAACCTGAATTTGACCCAAAATATTAATGGTTTGATGGATACCCTCCCACTGGATCAAAAAGGTCTTTTTGAGAAGGACTGGGAGTCAGGAAAAAAGGATGAAATTCAAGAAGAAACTGATAGAGAAGATGTCAAATCCTATACCAAGAAGAAGAAAAAGAAAAACCAACAGTAGAGTACACTGGAAGGAGTCTCTACCAGAACTAGAGCTGAGGCAGATTGTGGAGCCATAAAGAATAGTCAAGGAAGAAGATCTACTGAATGGAACAGGGAGCATTGAAGCTTTTAGGACATAGCAAATGGTTTTTAGAAAACCATTCCCAAAATTTGCAAATTTTCCCTTGGTAAGATATGAAGATTATGTCATGGAATATAAGGGGGTTAAATAGCCTCCACAAGTAGGATGTGTTACATAATTTTGTTAGGGATCACAAACCTAATATTTTACTTGTCCAGGAATCTAAAATTCCTAAAGAGAAAGTGGAAAAGATAAAAATGTTTAAGTTTTTTGGGGTTTAGGGAAATAGTTCTAAAGGTGCCTCAAGGGGAATTGTTACCTTTTGAAATTTGAATTTAATCAAAGGTGATATGTTGTTTGAAAGCTCTAATCACATGGCCACCAAATTTACTTAGATCAGAGATAATTTTAGTTGGATCATGTCTAACATCAATGCCCCTAATGGGTAAGGGGCTAGAAAGACCTTTCGGCAAGAGTTAGTGGCCTTCCATAAGAAATTAATTAATGAAATATGGGCTATTATGGGAGATTGCAATACCCCTCTTCAGGAAAATTTGAAGTTTGGAGGATCTTAGGTGAGTATGAAAAGTAGAATGAACCTTTTGGACTTCATCAATAACCAAGCGCTGATTGATCTGGAGTTGCAAGGAGCTTCCTTTACTTGGTCAAATCAAAGAGTGGGTAAGGAGTTGACTCAAGTCAGATTAGATAGGAATTTAATTTTTGATCACTGGTTTTTAAATTATTTTTCTTCTTTAAAATCCTTCTCTAGGGTGGGCTCTGATCACTATCCTATTAGTTTTGTGGCAGATCCTATCTTGGATAAGAGGAATTTCCCCTTTAGATTTGAACACATGTGGTTGTCCCACCCTCAACTCCGTGAGGAGATGAGGAAATGGTGGAGTATCTTGATTTCTGGGACTGCAATGTTTAGGATTGCCGAAAAACTAAGAGAAGTTAAAAATAAGACTAGAATATGGAATAAAGATTCCTTTAGTAACATCTTTAGAAAAAATTCTGAGTTACAGATTGATTTGAAGGAAATTCAAGAGAAAATCCAGTTGGAGGGTTGCAATGCTAATAATAGGATGAAATAAAATGAGCTACTTGTGAAGATGCATGATATAATAGCCAAAGAGGAGGATTTTTGGAGACATAGATCTAGGGCGATGTGGCTCTCAGCTAGCGATAAAAATGCTAGATATTTTCACATGTCCACTTTGAAACACAAGGCTGCTAATAGGATTACTCACATTGAGTACAATGGAGGCCATTTTGAGAAGGATGGTGATTTAAGAAGACAAGTTGTCCTTTTCTTTAGTAATCTTCTTTAGGCTAGTGATGGAGTTAATCAAGAAATGCAAGATTATCTTTCTGAGGCCATTCTTGATTTTGTTAAGGATGAAGATAAAAAAAGCTAACTGCTATTCTGACCAGAGAAGAAATTAAGAGAGTTATTTTCTCCTTTGAAGGCAATAAGGCCCCAAGACTTGACGGATTCCCCATGTTCTTCTTTCAGTGGTTTTAGGAGATTGTCAAAGAGGATGTGGTGAATGTTGTTAAGGAATTATTTAGCTCAAGGAGAATTCTTAAGGAACTAAATGCTACCTTCTTGGTCCTCATCCCTAAGCATCCAGGTGTTGCGGACTTTGAAGCCTTCACGCCTATAAGCCTTTGCAATTCCTTCTACAAAATTATCTATAAATTTATGACCTCTAGGATTTTTCTTGGGCTGCCTTCCCTGATTTCACCTCAGCAAAATGGCTTCATTCCTAGAAGACAGATCCTAGAATCTATTATAAATGTCCATGAAAAATGTTCATTCTCTCTCAAATTCTATGACTGAAGGTTTTCTCCTTAAGTTAGACATTTCAAAATCCTATGATCTTGTTGACTGGGACTTTTTACTTAGAATCATGAGGGCATTTGGTTTCAACAATAGATTCCTTCAAATGGTTAGCCAACTCATTGCCACTACTTCTATTTTGATATTATTCAATGGGTCTCCTTCAGATTTCTTTAAGAATTCTAGAGGTTTAAGGCAGGGAGATCCCTTTTCTCCTATTCTATTTACTATTATGGTGGAATGCCTTGGAAGGAACTTGAAAAAAATGATTGATTGTGGTTCCTTAGTGGGACTAAGGGCTTTATCCAGTAATTTGGTTTTCTCCCACAAACAGTTTGTGGATGATACCATCTTGATGGGGAGATGTACCGTGGCTGGAGCTAGGAATCTTAAAAAAATGATGGATGATTATGAGGGAGCATCTGGTCAGATGGTTAATAGACAGAAAATCTCTATTCTTCTTCAACACTCCAGAGCCAAGGCATAATAAGATCGCTAGAATTTTTGGATGCAGAGTGGATTCTTTACCATCAGTTTATCTTGGGCTGCCTTTGGGCCTGAAGCCTTCAGAATCCTTTTGGAACTCTTTGATTGATAGATTCAACAAAAAGCTTGTTGGATGGAAACGAGCTCTTCTCAGTCAAGCTGGTAAGATTAAGCTACTCAAATCTACTCTTCAGAACTTGCCGATCTATGCTTTAAGTCTTTTTAAGATCCCTTCCAAATATGTAGATGCTATTGAAAAAATCCAAAAACTCTTTCTCTGGTCTGGTGTGGAAGAAAGAAAAAGAATGCCCCTTATGGACTAGGATTCTGTTTGTAGACCAAAAAAGATGGGAGGACTGGGTCTTAGAAATATTAGAACGATGAAAAGAGCTCTCCTTGCTAAGAAAATCTTGAGAATCTTCTCGTCAAATGGATAATGGAACAGTATCTTAAAGAGAAAATATATGGCAAATATTGTCTCTCTCAAGACTTTTCTCGAGTCTCCTTTCCTGCCCCATGGTTTGGTTCTTTGGAATGATATGATTAGAGGGAGAAACATTTTTTATTTGGGTGTGGGATGGAGCATTAGAAATGGGAATCTGGCTTGGTTTTGGGAAGACAGATGGGTAATGAGGGACCCCTTAATCTCATATGAAAGTTTCAAAGGGTGGGTTGATACTTGCAAGACAAGTAATGGGATCTTTGTAAAAGACTGCTGGCGAAATGGGAAACGGGTGAATCTATGCCAAATCAATATGGACCTTGCGTCAATCCAATCCTCTCTGATAGTTGTGAGAATGGGATCGAACCAGCAGGAGGATCTTTTGGTTTGGACGACCAATCCTTCGGGCAGCTAGTCAGTTTCCTTGGCTATCTCTTTGTTGTCCCTTTCACCTGAACCTCCTCCCTTTTGGGATAAAGCTTGGATTGATCACTTGAACCCTACGGTAAACATTTTATTTTGGATTCTTCTTTAGAATAAGTTGCTCACAGTGGATAACCTCTGTTAGTGTGGTATTCAGATCCTGAATCAATGCTACCTATGTAAGGAAGAAGTATAAACTGCTAACCATCTATTCCTCCATTGTTCGTATGTGGCTTGTAAATTTGGGGTAGGTTTTTCTCTCTTTGGAACCTTTTGTGGTGTCTCTTGGCTCTATAAAAGAACAACTTATTTAGTGGACTACTCTCTCCTTGAATCCTTCAATCTGCAAATTATGGTCACTCACTTTCCCGTATATAGTCTGGGGTGTGTGGAAGGAGCCGAATAATAGAATCTTTAGGGACAAGGAAATTATGAAGAATATTGTGTTTGAGAAAATTTATAGGCTAATTGTGGAGAACTTCAATAATTTCCCTTATCAAGAGAACAAGATGGAGCCTCTGGTCTGCTCAAATTATGACCTCAAGATGGCTAAAGACTGGGAAATCAAAAGATATGTGTCCAAGGCCTCAAAACCAGCAAAAATGAATCATGAAGGTGTCATTTGGTATCATCCTCCTAGGGGTTGGATAAAATCCAACTTTTATGGGGCGGTGAAAGGAAATCCGGGGAAGGTAGGGAGTGGGGGTGTGATAAGAGATCATAATGGCATGTTCATTGCAGTGGTGGCTATTTCCTTTGGAATACAGGCTAATCATTTAGTTGAAGCCATTGGAGCTTTCTAGGTTATTGACATGGCTAATAGAATGAACTTAAAAACTATCTGGATTGAGGGTGATTCTAAAAACATCATTGTTTGTCTGCTATGAAAGTCCCCCCCTTCATGGACCATTAAATGTTGGATAGATGAAGCTTTGGATACTTTATCTAGATTTGACAAAGTGAGAATATCCCATGTCTATAGGGAAGCTAATAGCATGGTCGATTATTTTGCTAATGAGGGGATTAAAAAAAATGGGCAAGTGATGTGCCAACATCAGAGCATTAATCAAGTATGTTATCACCCATGGGAAAGCCGCCACATTTAATGATGATTAAAAAGAATGAAGCCAAGTACCGAAATATCATTTGATACTATGTCAAAGCCATAATTATTTTGACAGATGGTAAGGGCTAGCATGTATTGTGGATGCTTTGGGTTTGCTGTGGGCTATCTAGTCTATTATTTCATGGTGTTAGCTACTAGAACAAGAGCATTGAGACCATGGGAGGAAGTAGGAAAAGGGTGGAGCTGATGGGCTATGTGAAGAATAAGAAAAACTCAAAGGTTTCAAAGAAAATTGAGTGCGGAGGGCTGCAACCTTTTATTGATAAGGTCCATGGCACTGACCCTAAGGTTACATAGTATTTTTATAAACATTAAAAGAATGGTGAAATTATTCTCTTAGGGAAGAAGGCTAAGGTGGATGAGATTCTTATTGGGGAAATATAGGGTATTTCGACTGATGGAGTGAAGTTCTATCATGATAGAAAGTTCTTGGATGAAATTGTTATTAGTTTCCCTAAATTTGAGGAGGAAAGAAAAGAGCTAGTCAAAATATCCAACAATTGCTTTGATGCTAGGAAAATCAAGAATATTTGGCAGAAGGTGCTCAGAATTCTTATGGAGTACATTACGCTGGATTGTAGATTTACCAAATTCTACGGTTACCATTTCGTCCTCCTCAATAATTTTCAACATAAGGTAAGGGTTTCTTTTCCTCATTAGTTGCTCTATTCCATGAATAATAGTATTGAGGAAAATAGAAGAAACCCAAAGAAGAATCCAGTCCTACATTCTGGCCTAATTCGGCTTATCCATGAGCATTTTAAAAATATGCCATCCTTGTCTAACCCTTTATCGGCCTCAGCCTTGAAAGGATATGAAACTGAGTCTAGCACGTTTGAGGGCAAAGATGACTCAGACACTAAGTTGAGCTGAGGAAGACACTCCCCCTCCCAGTATGAAAGAGAAGAAAACCCCTTAGGGAAAACCCTTGAAAAAAAAAGAATTCCCTACAAATACCCTTATTGGTACTTCTCAGGTGGAGAATGTCAAGACGAAGGATCCCCTATAAATAAGTTGGTTTCTTATTTTGGGGATTCTCCGAATGAGAACTCTGCTACTCCCAAAGCCACTGAGGACTCTTTTACCTCTTATCTTGCCACTAGCAGAGAGAAAAAACCCAAATTCCCTTGTGACTTCAACCCTGATGATCACTACTTCAAGTCGGATCGGGAATTTCCTAAAGATATACTAGCAATTGCCAGAAATGGTGCAGTTCACTATTTCAGAATAATGAAATGGGCTTTCCATGAGATAAAGGACATCAATTTAAAAAATAGGGTGATCACTAGCAAGTTGGAGGTGATGGAAGCTAAAGTGGATTCTTAGAATTCTATCGAGGTTTTATAGACTGTGGAAGAGAAGATGGCAATGGTTGAATGCTTTCAAAGAACGGTTGAACTCACATACAATATGAAAAAGGACAATGAGAACAAGGTTAAGCACCTGGAAAAGGAAATTGGCAAGATCAAGATTACTATGAAGACCATCATGGAGCATAACCACAGAGTTGTAAAACATAATGCTACAACTCTGAGTGCTATGGTGGAGAAAATGGAAAATACCCAACAGGGGTCGCTGATTGTGGATCTGGAAGTTGACAAGAACAAAAGTAAGCAGGAGGATTATGGCCCTTTGAAGAGAACAAGAGCCAACTTGAAGAGAAAAGCAGATTCTTTGCCTTTGGAGATTCAAGACCTGAAGAAGGTGACCCAAGAAATGTGCAACCTTGAAGCTAAGGTTACTGAGACTTTAAAGTCTCTTGGTTAGTTTTGGTTGTGTTTTTTGTTGCTGGCTTCTTGTTGGATTTTTGCTAGCTCTTGGTTGGTGGTTGTTGTCTTTTTTTGCTTTTTCCTATTTCACAGCCTTGCTTTTTATGGGTACTCTAATGGTTTATTTTTATATGGCTTATAAACTCTGTGGTTTCGGGTCTTTGTAAAACCCATTTTTTCCTCTATCAAAAACATGAAGAACACTTTGTTAGCAAGAAGTTCAAAGGGTATGTGCAGGATCATGATGGGCCAAAAAGTGGTGATATGTAAGTGATATGATGGCCCAAGTGGTTGACAACTTTTTTTTAACCAAAATTTTATGAAACGAAAAGGGTTTTTAAAGGAGATTCTCAGCTTTCTACAAATATAAATTATACTTTACTTTGAATTTAATAAATAATTATTATTTATTTTCTATTTAAATTATGACTAAAGTCCTGATTGATAGATTGATTGAAAAACATCTGTAACTTTCAAATGGAATCACATTTTTTTAATTTGAAACATGTGTCAAATTATATGCTTCACATACTATAGGATTAAAAAAAAATGAATTGCATGAAGTGTTGACCAAGTTAAGGTTGTCAGACATACGAGTTTTTATATATTTTTTAAGTTGTAATAAAAAATTCATAATTAATTATTTATTCGGAAAAAAATTACAAAAAAATATGCATCACATCAGCACACGAGTCTTCTACTTATATCTAAAATATTATAAAACAATATTATCATTTTATTGTGGTTAAGGTGGTTAGACAAGCAACTACTTCTTATTTTTTCCCTAAAATTTAAGTACTACTGCATTGAAATTTAAAATTTTTACGAAATAGATTTAAAAAATAAAAAATAAACCTATGATTTTAGAAACTAAATTCAATTTTCTACAGATTTTATTCTTACATATTTTTGAAATAATATAGATAACTTATTCAAATTTTTGCGTCAAGTTTCCTAACTCTGATTTTCTGAATTTTTATCGCCACTTAAGGGCCTATTTTTTCCATGATGATCCTACACATACCCCAAATAGCTGAGGGAAAAAAAATACCATGAAACATATTGACACAACACGAAAATCACAATTGGAAAACACCTATTGTGAAAACACATAAGAATGAGAGGGAAAACATTGATGTTTTGAAAACCACATTGAATAGAACTCTCATATAGGCAGAATAGAAGAGGAAAACTATGATAATCAACAGTTTGTTACAAAGAACTGAAAAAAATAATATCATGAAGAGCACTTTGCTATGGGGAACATGAAACAAATGAGGGTAAAAGAACATAATGTAACATATTCATATAAGGTACTGCCATCCCACATAGCTAACAAGCTCCACCACCTATATAAACATGTCTTACATGGGTATTTTGCATAAATGACTTGTCTATAATATTTAATGTGTAATACCCCTCCGTTTTGCTTCTGATTCAAGTTGCTTTATGCTATGTTTGGTTGCAGTTACTTTGATACCGGATATATTTTGTTATGATGTGTTGATCGCTACTATTGAGCGACAACTATTATTGTGGGATGTAGTTATTTGATTATTGTTTCACATGCATTATGGATTAATGATGTTGTAGAGTTAACATGAGATGTTATTATGAGATTACTGGATTATGATAGAAGTGTCAGTTTCAATGAGTGTATTGGTGAAGAGGATGGTTTCACATCACTCGCTTGCGAGCGCCCTACGAATCCGTAATTCCTTCTTCACGGTGTGTATTATATGATGTTGTTTACTTGGTTGCAGGATTGCAGGTACATGACATCGACTCCACCTGGTTTCACAGGTTTGAGCGTGTCGATCCAATGGTTAAGTTGAACGGGAGATAGTAGCTAGGTAACATGTGTCAAGTTTACACCCTAGCCTTCGTGTGTCATCAGTCGTGTGTGTCGAGTCATTGTATGTCTTGCTTTAATGTTATTTATTTCTGAAGGATTCTTGATTTGGAAATAGATAGTTAGAATAATTGCATTTAAATCATGTTCATGGTTATTTAATTTAAATAATGCAATGTGGATAAAATTTTATATTTAAATTAATTAATTATATTTAAATTATTTAATTAATTAAATTTAATCCAAGGGGGTTGCGTTTAGTTATTAAATAATTAAATTAATTAATTAAACATGATGCAAGAGAATGAAAGGAAATAAAAGAATTAAAATTAATTTTGGAATTTAATTTCAACATGTGGGAATTAAATTAGAAATTGTAATTAAATGTTTATTTGAGAAATTGGTTGCAACTTTGAAAATTAATTTATTATTTGAAATTACATTTTAAATTGAAAGTGGGTTTTCGAAAAGTGAAATTGAAATTGAAATTGAAATTGAAATATCTAATTTGCATGTAATGTGAATTAGGGTTGTATTAGGTATTTTTGATTTATAAAGAATACATGTTTTAATTTTAAGGCAGCAAAAAGTTTTTAGAAAAATACATTTTTACAGTAGGGAAGAAATTTTGGAAAATTTGCACAAGGTTTGAAGAAAGTTTGATTGTAGAATTGATTGAAGGAAAGATTGTTTGCATTTTTTGGATTTTGGATTGGATTTATTGGAGGATTGAAGAAAATTCAGGAAATCTTTGGACGAGGCTTGCATCAGAAATTCATCTCTTCCTGTAGCTTCTTGTACCAGGTTTTCCTCTTTGTGTTTTATTGTTCTTGATTGTTTTATTTAAAATAGTAATGATTAAAGATTTATTTGTTAAATCTATTTTAGAAAATCAATTTGATATTAGAAGAAAAGAATTAAACAAATTTATAGCCTTTGCTTGTGAAAACCTTAGTTGAATTTAAATTATTTGGGGAAATCGATTTTGTTGTTATTGAAATCAAACATAGAGATTGAACAATGCATTTAGAATATTTTTAGAAAATGAAACCTTCTATTTATTATTAAAAATCAGATTTTAAAATCTGCAGCATAGTTATATTTTTCATGGTAAAATGGTCTGGTTGCATCGCCTATACCTTCAATCACACAACCTGTGTTGTCAGAAAATTTAAAGGGTTTTTTCAGTCTGAAATTTTCTTATCCCTGTCCAAAAATCGCAAATACCCAGATCGTAGTTTTTGAGTTATGCCTGAAACATGAGACTGCTGTTAAGTTATTTTCCCATGGCTGTTCTGAAAATAAAATAATAATAAATTGATGTTTATAAATATTAATATTTTATGTATTGTTATTATAATATTAAAATATTATTTAATAATATTTTATATTATAATTTATAATACTAAAGTATTATATTTATTTATATTATTTTAAATAAAATTTGTATATTAGATTAGTGGAATTAAAATTATAAATGTATGATAAATTATTGTTTATTTTAAAATGGCATGTTGAAGTTTTATTGGAGTAGTTAAATATTTGATTTAAAGAATCCATAATTTAAAATTTAATTGTGGAATTTAAATTCATGTGTAAAAGGTCCAATTATTAATTTGATTTAATTGGAAAAATATATATATATATTTTGGAAAATTAATGATAAGGGACATTTTATTTTGAATTAAACAATTTGATATTTTGTAAAGAATAGAAGATATGTTAATGATTAAATATATTTAAATATATTAATTTATATTTAATATATATATATTGAAGGTATATATCCATTTGAGAGAATAAATAATATTTTATCTTATTTTATTCTATTGTTGCAAATTGGGTATTATTAGTGTTCTAAAAGAAATGATTAGTATGCGTAGAAAATATATAGAGAAAGATATTTTTTTTTAATAGAAGCAATTACTTGATTTAAAAGGAAATATTTATTTTGTTAATATGATTGGAGAAAATATATTGAAATGTATATATATATCCATGAGTATTTTCAATTATTAATATGAGATGCATACAATATATTATTGAATAGAGGTTTAAAAATGGATTGCTTAGTGTATATGGAAAATGGATAGAGAAACAATATGTCATTATATTAAAGTGATTGAATGTTTTAAATAGAAAATTGAATGAGATGTAAGATTTGGTTAAAAAATGGAAAGAGTTTACTTGCATGGATTTGTGTCGATTTAAAAGTAAATTAAGAAGTTGTTTTATTAATGAGGTAATGAATTATTTTATTTATTAATTTCTATTTAGATTAATTGAATCATTGTGATTGAATTATGAAAGAGATATGGATTTAGTATATCCAAAAGTAGTATTTTCCTCATGATTATCTTAAAGGATTTAATTCTCTGTATTCAGTAAAGGGAAGTAAGTTTAATTGTTTTAGATTTCCAATAATGAAAAGGAAATAGGGGTTATGATTATTTTAGATGATCTGATTATCGTGTTTTTGACTTTGTCAACACTACATATTGAATGAGTATGGATTTAGGAAATCCAAATATTAGATTTGATTAAGGACTTGAATGCTTTTGTTGCTATCTCGTCAAGTTGCATTATTGGTTTTGGGATTTAGTGTTGGTCCTAAATTATAAGTCTTTCAGAAGATCTTAGAGGATAAGGGTTGTTGAATCTTTATGCCATCCAGTTGTTTTCCCTTGGGTAGTGCATGGCGTCTTTTCAGTTTTACCCGATTTTCACGAACGGGGATGTTTGCACCTCCTTGGTTTAGGAGCGGATTATGGGATCCGTGTCTCCTTGTATGGAGTGACCTTGTTATGTGGTTTCATCTTGTTGCCTCCTATGAAAGGGGTGGAATATGTGTGTTGCCTCCAAGATGTTTGGAGTGAGTTTCTATTATTTGTATCCTCCTGGCGTTGGAGTGGTTATGATGCCTAGTTTGTATGCATTTGTGTTTCCCTTGGTGATTGGTTGTGAGTGCATTGTCCATTAGAAGAGTGGATTTTGATAGGGGTCGGAGCCCAAAGTGGTAAATCGGGTAACCTTCAAAAGTGAGTTAATCAAGTGATAATTAAATTAATGTACTTAGATGATTAGGATGCAGCTCACACTAATCAAGATAATTTAATCCTCACTCATAGACACAAGGGTTTGTTTAGACTTGGGATGAGTGAGAAGGCCTAGAATGGCAAGATCAACTATCTTGTTCTTGCGAGAGGTAGTTGATTCCGCATGAGTGAGTATGAGTGCCAGGATTCGGTTGAGGCCACTAGGATTACTTGTGCCGAAGCCTATGAAGAATTCCCAGAGGACATCTCATGACAAACCTTGCGATGACACTCTATTTAGGACAATTGTTGTTAATTGTTTTATGTGTATGGTTTTTTGAACATACTTGATTAATATTATGTCTGGAAGCAATGTGACCTATGTCAGTGATGTGAATGTTGTACTTGATTTGTACTTGATTCGTACTTGTATGGTGAATGAGTTGTACTTGTTAGTTCTTTTGTTTGGTTATATCAGTATGAGTCAGTATGAGTCTACCTTTGGTTAGTGGTTGTAGATCTTTGTCCGTGTTACTTTGTTACTATCTCCTAGTATGGGGGGTGGGCCTTCGGGTACCACATTGGTTGGGTGGAACATGCACCAAAACCATTGGGTCCCCATCTATCTTCAGTACTTAGTGGCGAGACATCCAGATGGACAACTCGTGGTTCTTGTGGTAATTACTTGCATTGTAATATTTTACTTGTTACTTTGTTACTATCTCCTAGTATGGGGGGTGGGCCTTCGGGTACCACATTGGTTGGGTGGAACATGCACCAAAACTGTTGGGTCCCCATCTATCTTCAGTACTTAGTGGTGAGATATCCAGATGGACAGCTCGCGGTTCTTGTGGTAATTACTTGCATTGTAATATTTTAGCTTGTATAGGTTATTTTATTCCTCTTATGTTTATGAGGTGGAATTTATAATTGTAACCTTGAGTACTATTGCCTCATTCTGGGAATGAGTGATGTAACTATTGGATTAAGATAATGTTTATGAGATTGTATCTTGGTTGATTATCTTATTATGTTGTGTGGTATTCTTATGATGTATGATGTTTATTTTATACAGTTCATGCTGCTATGGTTATATGTAATATGTATATGTGGGCTAAAGTAATCCTAACCTTGTAGCCTTAGAGGTTGTTGTTAATTAGTAAGTGAATGTGTATGTTAGATGCACTTTAGAAAAAAAAATTGGTTCGCTTATGATGTTAATTGCAACTTCTTTTAAGGTTACTTTGCGGGGCATTACATAATTCCAATCAATGTAGCTCAAATTTACAACTAAGCCTGTGGCGTTATACACATTTTTGAGAGATTTTTACATCATATAATTTTTGTCATAGCCTAAATAAAATAGGTATTCTCATAAAGAATAGGGTTTACATAATTGGTTTCACAAGTTTCTCAACTGTTTTCCGAATAGTTGTTTTCCAATTTCTCTATTTTGTCTATAATATTTAGTGGGATACAATGTAGCTTGAATTTTGAATTGGCAAGATAACTTTCACATAGAATTTGTTGTTACACCTTGTGTAGACAGCGATAGAGTTTTTGGCAAGTAGGAACATGATGCAAAGTCAAATCTATACATGCATTTCACTGACCTATTAGGAAAACACTTAACAATGAAAGGGCAATGAGAGTTGTTTCAAAATCAACATTAAATAGAATTTTATAATATAGAAAATATAACAGGAAGAGTATGATAATGAGCAGTTTGGTATGGAGAACTGGAAATAAGAGTAACAAGAACACTTTGTTAACATGAAGTTCAAATAGTTGAGAAAAAAAAATAACCATGAAACATATTGACACAACACGAAAATCACAATTGGAAAACACCTATTACGAAAACACATAAGAATTAGAGGAAAATCACAAATGTTTTGAAAACCAGATTGAATAGAACTCTCAGATATGCGGAATAGAAGAGGAAAACTACAAAAATCAACAGTTTGTTACGGAGAACTGAAAAAAAGAATATCATGAAGAGCACTTTGTTGTGGGGAACATGAAACAAATGAGGGGAACATAACATAATGTAACATATTCATATAAGACACTGCCATCCCACGTATCTAACAAGCTCCGTCGCCTACATAAACACGTCTTATATGGGTATTTTGCATAAATGACTTGTGTATAATATTTAATGCCAATCAATGTAGCTCAAATTTACAATTAATCCTGTGGAATTCTATGCATTTTGGAGAGATTGTTGCATCATATAATTGTTGTCATGGTGTAAAGAAAATAGGTATTCTCATAAAGAACTGGGTTTACATAATTTATTTTGCAATTTGAAAAGATATTTGTATAAACATGGAGAAAAGAATACTTTGGTGGCTTTTAGTTGTTATTCTGGAAGCTCTTTTATCTGTTCAGGTTTATATTTTTTTTCTGGCACATTTCAAAGTATACTTTCCCACACTGAAACACCCATGTAAAATGATTTACAGATTCTAAAGAATAACAATTTTTACATTAACAATAAATAAATCATTTATGCAAAACACCCATGTAAAACACCTTACAGATTGTAGACAACAAAAGTCTTATAACCCTACAATCTGCTATGAAACCAATAGCACAATGGCAACACCCATGTAAAACGACTTATAGATTTTGAAGAACAACAGTCTTAACATAAAAAATAAATACATAATTTATACAAAACACCCATGTGAAATGACTAAAAAATTGAAGACAACAACAATTTTAAAACCCTCCAATTTGCTATGAAACCAACACCACAATGGTTGTTTCAGTAATACAACTTAATAAAAGTATACTTTCCCACACTGCAACACTCAATATTGCATTTACTTCATCTGCCCCCATCGCACAACAACAATAGAATGCATTAACACTCCCATAAACAAACAAAAAACCCATGTAATAATGAGTATAACCCCACGTGCTTACAGATTGTGGACAACAATAGTTTTATAACCCTGCAATTTGCTATGAAACTAGCAACACAATGGAAACACCCATGTAAAATGAATTACAGATTCTGAAGAATAATAGGTTGAACATAAACAATAAATAAATCATTTATGCAAAAAACCCATGGGAAATGGCTTACAAGTTTTGGAGAACAATAGTTTTAAAACCCTCCAATTTGTTATGAAACCAACACCACAATGGTTGTTTCACTAATACAACTTAATAAAAGTATACTTTCCCACACTACAACACTCAATACTGGACTTACTTCATCCACCCCCATTGTACAACAACAAAAAAATGAATTAACACTCTCACGAACAAAAATAAACACCCATGTAATAATGAGTATAACCCCACAAAATTCATTGAAAATTCCAGCTACATCACTGGGCACTACTTTCTAATATTTCTTTTATCTCTTCCATTTATTTGTTTGAAGTTTCCGATGACATTTTCATCAGACCAGCCGTGAATAGGATTTGTCATGTAATAGCTCTTTTACAATTTCTCTATTTGCCTAGAATTTTTACTGCTAGCCAACGCACCTCAAATTTTATCGATTAAGCCTATAGAATTATATATATATATATGGAGAGGGTTAGTTTGAAAGTAGAAACATATTGGAGATAACATTAGTTAGGTGGGTGTTGACTATTATTCTTTCTAATATCTTTTTTATCTATTCAATTTATTTGTTCGAAGTTTTCGACGGGATTTTTGTCAGCCGAGCCATGAATAGATTTTGTACAGGCTATTTCAAGTCATTGGCTTTACTAGTTCTAGTTAATGTGGGCTTGGTGCCAAAGAATAAATGAAAGATGCACATAGATAACTACTAACAATAAACCAAAGACATAGAGAGATAACTAAAGCAATAAACCAAGGGAAAAATAATAATTGCTCCTATATTAATCAGTATAAGGACAAAGAGGCATAGAGATAACTGAAACAATAAACCAATGCCAAAAAAATTACTAATGCTAACCGTATTTTTTCACAAAATAAAGAAGATTTAACTCTAATTTCTCCATCCATACAAAGTGATAATCTCTTTCAAATCTCCAAAATGGCTATAATGCTAAAGATAGAAACATATAACAAGAAAAAATGAACAATTAATTAATCATCTATGCAAAATAAACATATGAAATGACTTACCATATAGATGCACAGAGATAACCAGAACAATGAACCAACGAAAAAAAAATTTACTAACCCTACCCATTTTTTTTCACAAAAGAAAGTAGATTTAGTTCTGCAATTTCTCCATCAACACAAAGCGATAATCTCTTTGAAATCTCCAAAATGGGTATAACGCCAAAGATAGAAACATATAAGAAGAGGACATGAACAGTAAATTAATCACCTATGCAAAATACCCATATGAAATGACTTACCATACATATGCACATAGATAACTAAAACAATAAACCAACCGCGAAAAAATTACTAACCCTAACCATGTTTTTGATGAAAGAAAGAATATTTAATTGCAATCTCTCCATAAATGAATGTAACACCAAAGATAGAAATGTATAACAAGAAGACATGAACAATAAATTAATCATCTCTGCAAAATAATCATGCAAAAGGACTTGCAGATTGCATAGAACAACACTTTTCAATCTATCATAAAATGATTTCGACAATACCATAGTAGTCTACTATCAAACCGACAATGAAGATGATTTTTACAATAGTCTGCTATCAACCCAACACCAGAATCCTTGTTTCAACAATACAACTTAATCAAAGCATACTTTGCCACACTGCAACACTCAATATTGATTTAATTACTTCGCTCCCATCATACAACAACCAGAGAATGCATTAACACTCCCACGAGAAAAAACATACCATTCAGCTTTAATGTATCGAGGACACCAACTCCACCATCACAAACCTACGTACTTATAGAGCTCCACATCACCACAAAAAAAAATAGTCAAGTCCTCGTCGGCCAACTAATCCCTGCAACTAGCAAATGCGAATAACTGTTGGGCTAACAAAAATCCCAGCGAAAACTTCAAACAAAATAGCCTATCGACTAATAATGATCACATTTAGGGTTTAACATCACGACATCCTTTATCCTTCATAGTAAAGTATATACTAGCATAACTAATATATATAGCAAGTATATCCAATTGGTACCGGTTTATAGGGAGATGGGCCATACTTGTATAAATGTAAGCAAGTGATTGGGCATTAAGCTGGGATTCGACCTAATAGGGAGAGGATTGGATAAAATTTATTAGTGACCCCATCTGTTTGACAAAATGGAAGTGAATATTTCTATAGACTATCATCTCAGTTGGATGTTTCTCATAGCTGAATTTGGCAATAAAACACTTAGGGAAATTAATGTTTATCTGTGATTAATGTTGTATGTTTGTATTAATGTTGCATGTTTGTAATAAATGTGGTCAATATTAACTTCAGATTTTGTGGGTTGTGCACCTCAAGAGAGCCTAGGAGGTAACATTTGGTTTCTTACTCTATTAATGTTAGCAAGATAAATTTATGATGTTTTTATACTATTGATAATGTCGATGTACAAAAAAAAATTAATAATAGCAAGATTGTTAACAATAGTAATGCCAAACGTATATGAAAAGAATAATGCTAGTTTTAATGATATGTAATAAGATTTATCAAACCTTGCGGGGCCCATAGAAATGAAAATATTAATCTCAATTGATGAAGAGATTGAGGCAATATTGTATCATTATTTAGATAATTCTTAGAAGATACATCCATGTTGGTATTAACAATATTAAAAAGGGGGGGGGGGATAAAATGAATGCTAAGGGAGAGATTTAAAGTTTCCCATCGGGATTTTCGTCAACCCAGTCATGAATTGGATTTTCTAGCGCTGGAGATGTCTTGGTCGGCAACAAATTGACCGGGTTTTTTAGTGGTGATGTCGAGCTTTGTAATTACGTGGGTTGGAAATGGTGGAGTTGGTGTCCTTGATATGTGGAAGTTGAATGGCAAGTGTTTGCTCACGGGAGTGTTAATGCATTATGTTGTGGTTGTACGATGGGGGCAGACGAAGTAAATGCGGGTAGATGAAGTAAGCACAATATTGAGTGTTGTAGTGTGGGAAAGTATACTTTGATTAAGTTGTATTATTGAAACAACCATTGTGGTGTTAGTTTCATACTAGATTGGAGGGTTTTAAAACGGTTGTTCTATGCAATCTATAAGTCATTTTACATGGGTATTTTTCATAAATGATTTATTTATTGTTTATGTTAAAACTGTTGTTCTTTGGAATCTATAAGTCATTTTACATGGGTGTTGCAGTGTGGGAAAGTATAGTCTGAAATGTGCCAGAAAATATATTGATTAAGTTGCAATGTCAAAAGAGCAATTGTGGTGTTGGTTTGATAGCAAACTATTTTGAAAATCGTGGGCTTCAGTTCCATGGTTCATTTGAGAAGAGGCTATTGTAAAAATCGATGACTTCAGCTCCGTTTTATAGTAGATTGGAGGGTTTTAAAACTATTCTTCTCTGCAACCTGTAAGTCGTTTTACATGGGTGTTTTGCATAAATGATTTATTTATTTTTTATGTTAAACGTGTTGTTGTCTGGAATCTATAAGTTGTTTTACATAGGTGTTTGGCGTTATGGTTTTGTATGGATGGAGAAATTGTAGTTAAATCTTCTTTCTTTTATCAAAAAATATGGTTAGGGTTACTAATTTTTATGTCCCTCGTTTATTGTTTGTAGTTGTCTTTGTGCATCTTTGGCCTTATACTCATTACCATAGGAGAAATTGTAGATAAAATTTGTTTCTTTCGTCAAAAAATATGGTTAGGGTTAGTAATTTTATCGCCCTTCATTTATAGTTTTAGTTATCTTTGTGTATATTTTCAGTTACACCCATTAACATAGGACCAATTGCAAATTAAGATAGGAGTGATTGCATATATATATATATATATGTAGAGGGTTAGTATGAAAGCAGAAACATGTTGGAGATAAAATTAGTTTGGTGGGTCTTAAGTGTTATTCCTTCTAATATCTCTTTTATTTGTTCAATTTATTTGTTTGAAGTTTCTAACGGGATTCTTGTCAAGCAAGTCGTGAATAGCATTTGTCATGTAATAGCTCTTTTAAAATTTCTCTATTTCTCTCTGAATATTTACTCGAACACAATGTAGCTCGAATTTTATTGATTAAGTTTATGGTGTTATAGGAATTTTGTATAGGTTATTGCAACTTATTGGCTTTATGAGTTCTATTTAATGTGGGTTTGGTGCCAAAGAATGTAGCTCAAATTTTGAATTGATAATCCAACTCTTGCCCATACCATTTCTCTTCTATGAATATGTTTAGTTTCAGTTTTCAGTCATTTGTGATGAATATGTTTAGTGTGGGTTTTGGATCATATGTGATGAATATGTTTAGTGTGGGCTTTCGATCATCTATGATTTACAAATGATTCTTAATTGTTTTTCTAATAGTTGTTTTACAATTTCCCTATTTTGTCTATAATATTCAGTGGCAAATTATGTAGCTTGAATCTTGAATTGAAAAGCCAACTGTTACAGAGAATTTGTTGTTACAGCTTGTCTAGATAGTGATATAATTTCAAGTAAGCAAGAATATGCCACAAACTCAAATCTATACATGAATTTGACTTGAACTAGGATATTTAGTTTGAATATTCTTTTTTAGTAATTTCACATACATAGATGTCCAGATCTAAAATTTTTTGGTCAAGGGAAATTGGAAAAGACCTATTAGAAAAAAAATTTAACAATCACAGGAAAATGACACATGCTGGAAAACCCACATTAAATAGAACTTTAAAATATGGAGAATAGAACAGGAAAACTATGATAATGAACAGTTTACTATGGGGAATTGGAAAAAAGAATATCATGAAGAATAGTTTGGTATGGGGAAGTTTAAAAAGCTGATAAAAAAGAATATCATGAAACATATTGGTACAAGAAAAAAATTAAAATTGGAAAAGAGCTATTAGGAGAAAACTTAAGAATTACAGGAAAATGACAGATGTTCTAAACCCCACATTAAATAGAACTTTAAAATATGGGGAATAGAAGAGGCAAACTATGATAATGAACAATTTTTTATGGGGATCTGAAGAAAAGAATATCATGAAGAACAGTTTAAGGTGGGGAAGTTGAAACAGATGAGGAAGAAAGAATATAATGAAACATATTAATATAATACACTAGCATCCCACGTAATTAGCAAGCTCCAACCCTTACATAAGGAGATTCGGGTAGTTTTTTTTAGGGAGCTTTAAGTAGATCAGGGAAAAAAATATATCATGAAACATATTGATGCAAGATTCGACCTATGTTCTTTGTTAATAAATATTGAAGACAAATAGAGAAATTATATAATAGGTGTTAGAATAACAATTATTTTCTATAAGTTTTCTTACATGGGTATTTTGCATAAATGATTTGTGTATAATATTTAATTCCAATCAATGCATCTTGAATTTACAATTAAGCCTATGGTGTTGTATGCATTTTCTAGAGATTGTTGCATCATATAATTGTTGTTATAGCCTAAATAAATTAGGTATTGTCATAAAGAACTGGGTTTACATAATTGATTTTGCAAGTTGAAAAGATATTTGTATAGGCATGGAGAAAAAAATAGTTTGGTAGCTTTTGAGTGTTATTCTAATAGCTCTTTTATTTGTTCAACTTTATATTTTTAATTTGGGAAACAAAAAAAATATCATGAAAGATATTGGTACAAGAGAACCAGAGAAATTGGAAAAGATCTATTAGGAAAATAATTAAGAATCTTAGGAAAATGACAAATGTTCTAAAACCCAGATTTAATGGAAGTTTAAAATATGGATAACAGAAGAGGTAAACTACGATAATGGATGGTTTGTTATCGGGAATTGAAAAAAAAGAATATGATGAAAAGTAGTTTGTTGTGGGGAATTTGAAACATATGAGGAACAAAGAATATAATGAAACATATTGATATAAGACACTGGCATCCCACGTAATTAGCAAGCTCCACCCCTTACATAAACAAACCCGAGTAGTTTGTTTCAACGAGGTTCAAGCGGATCATGAAAAAAAGAATATTATGAAACATATTGATACAGGATTCGAGCTATGCTCTTTGTTAATGAATATTGAAGACAAAGAGAGAAATTGTATAAGAGAACTTGTTGGAATAAAAATTATTTGCTACAAGTCATTTTACATGGGTATTTTGCATAAATGATTTGTCTATAATATTTAATGCCAAGCTCAATGTATCTCAAAATTATGATTGAGCCTGTGGAATTATACACATTTTGTAGAGATTTTTGCATCATATAATTGTTGTCATGGCCTAAAGAAAATATGTATCATCATAAAGAACTGGGTTTAAATAACTGATTTGGAAAGTTGAAAAGATATCTATATAAATGTGGAGAAATAAATAGTTTGGTGGCTCTTAATTGTTATTATAATAGCTCTTTTATCTGTTCAACTTTATATTTTTAGCCGATAGGCTATTTGTTTGAAGTTTTCACTAGGATTTACATCAGCCTAGCCGTGAAGAGGATTTGTCATCTAATAGCTCTTTTACAATTTCTCTATTTTTTTATAATATTTATTGCCACGCAATGTAGCTCGATAGAAAAATAGGTAAATTGTAAAAGAACTATTAGGAATATACGTAAGAATCACATGAAAATAACAAATGATAAAAAAAGTCAACTTTAAAATATGGAGTATAGAAAAGGAAAACTAGGATAATGAAAAACTTGCTATGGGGAACTAAGAAATACAATATCATAAAGAATAGTTTGTTATCACAAAATTCAAATAGTTCAATAAAAATTAAAATCATGAAACATATTGATACAAGACATATAACATGTTTCATATTTGAAAAAATACATATCTAGGCAGAAATATATATTCATATATACAGTCCAAGATCATTGTGGCTCATTTGAGAATGCAACAATAATTTGTATATGCACATGTATATCTAGAAAATTGTGTATGCTATATTTATTTGTATTTAGGTAGACTTTCATTTAAAAAGAGTTAAAAATAGCATATGTAAGTAGTATTTAGCTTCTGAGAAAATTTCTACAATACAACCATATAGCATTAAATGATATAGCATTGAGATGTTTTTAATAATAAAACATTTAATGGTGTAGTATGTTCAACATGCTCATTATAAATCTATAAATTTGATTGCACTTTGGTAATAAATGTCCCTATTGAAACTGAATACATTGAAAAACGCCGAAAACAATGTTGATTGCATTTGCTTGGACCCGCCATCTTGATTGCCATTGTCTAGCACCATGACCAATCATTTTCCCATTCCGCTTTTATGTTCAAAGGTGGCCAGGAGTCCCCCTTTGAAATATATATTTTAATAAGCTCTAAAGTTAAAAACATATTTTTTGTTTGGATATCTTTTTCTCTTTGCTTGTTGCTCATTTTGTGCACTACACAACTCTCACATAATGCCCATTTTGTGCATCTCTGGCTTAATAGCCACTAACATAGGAGAAATTGCAGATTAATAGCTCCTCCTCTTCAAATTTATGAGGAAAACAAACATCTAGATTGGATTTTCCCTCAATTGACTGGCTAAGAAGGCTACAAATTCAAATCTTTTGTTCCCTATAGTAATTCCTTGCTTCGGAGTAGACAATATCCTATAGGCAACAAAAGTTTTGAATTCGTACCCTTCCTAATGAATCAATTTATGAAAAATTCAATCTGGAATTTTTCTCTCCTCATAAATTTCAAGGGGAGGAGTTACATGGTGAAGAAAAAGTATGGTATACACATCTATTTAGATATAGCAGTGTGTATATAAATAGATATATACATGTGTGCATATGGATATATATATATCTGGTTATATGTGTGTGTTTTTAAATGTCTAGACAAAGGGGAAATTCAATGCATATATTTATTTAATCATTTCTATTATTATTATTGTATAGCCTAAATTATTTCGATAAGAAAGGGTGAAAGGACCAGCTAGCAACATATATAAATATCTGCATATAGCTATATGTAGAAATATAGTAAAATAATAAAAAATTGCATGGATACATATACAAGCAACCTCAAAGATAAACATATACATATAGCCATATATACATATGCATTTATCATTTATATTCTTATTGGTGTATCTCCTGGTGTTTCAACAGTATTCAAAGTGCATTTATATTCTTGTTCTTGTATCCTGTGTTGTTTGATCAATATTAGAAATGAAATGGTTATAGATCGATATTTCTAAGTTATCTACCAATTTCCATTGGGATGATGTAGTACATTAATGTTTTATTTTGTTGTGAAATAGAGTTGTCAATTAGTCAACTCAAATTGTAACATTTTTTCCCTGCAAAAAAATGCCTGGAGAACTATGTCTACAGGAGCGGGCTTTGTGGATGGGTCTTCGGAGGCTTCCAAATTTTGATTTTTTTTCATCTCGCACTATTTCCATTGTGGAGTCCGACTCTAAGGGTGTTGACCACCAACCTTCAGATCCTGATTCCGTAAGTAGAAATTTCCTTTTTGTTATACTTGTTCTAAATTTTGTGTCATTGTTTCCAGTTTTACTTTGTTCTAAGGTTTATACACACATGGGTGAACCTAACAAAGCATATAGATGTGCAAGGAGATACACATTGACATTTTGTAGATACAAAAAATTCCCTTTCATATATATGTATATGTATATGTATATGTATATGTATGTGTATGCATATGCATATGTATATGTATATGTATATGTATGTGTATGTCTATGCCTATGTATATGTATATGGGTGAAATCACAATACTATGTCTCACTTTTTGCCCAAGATGGACATTTACATCAATATTTTTAATTGAATTTTCATCTTCTGAGACCTATAGAAGCTAAACCGTTAAGAATTTGAAGATGATGTAAACTAGTGGTTTGTGTCAATTTGTGTGTAGATTCTAAATATATTTTCTTTCAATTTTTTTGAAATAAATCATGAATCTTTCAACATCTCCTTTAATAACTATTTTTAAACAAAAAACAACATTTTCATAAAGTAATGTTTGTGTTGTACAACATAACTTTTTTTCTATAAAGGATTAAATCTTAATTTTAGAAATATAGATTCTCAACATTAATATCTAGGGAAAGGATATTTTTAAATAATTTTTTGTTGCATTCTTTTAAAAAAAAATTAATTATTGAAGTCACTCTAACTATAATTTGGACATATGTGTTTGTCGTACAACCTAACTTTTTGTGTATATATCGAAATCCATTTTTTTCTTTTTTGGTGAAACAAGGACATCAATACCTAGGGAAAGGGTATTTGTTGAAATTTTTTTATAATGGTTTACTATGTTTCCACCTCTGCACAACAAAGAGCTTGATGTTCGTAGAAAAACCAATGTTTAGTAAAAATTGAAAATTAAATACATGATAAAATGAAAATATATCAAATCTATACTTGTTGGAAATTTTGTTTTGAGGGCTAAAGTCTTGCAAAATACAAATTTTAAATGACGTTATTTGATCCCTCAAAATGGAAATAAAAAGTGGTCTTTTTCCAACATTTTGATAGGTGCGAAGGAGACTCCATTGTGGGTATGATTTAATACTAGAGGGGTTCTATCCAAGGGGGTTTGATCTAAGGGGGTCTTATCTATCCCTCTTCAGTTAAAACCCTTTAGATGGAGCATCTCAAGACTTAAATCATTAGTTTTTCTAAAAATAGTGATTTTAGGAAAAAATCAGCACATCCCAAAAGTGAGACACTATTGTGGTAGCACCCATATGTATATGTATATGTATATGTATGTGTATATGTATGTGTATGTATATATGCATATGTATATGGATATGTGTATGTATATTTATATGTATATGTATATGTATGTGTATGCATATGCATATGTATGTATATGTATATGCATATGTATATGTATATGTATATGTATATGTATGTGTATGTATATGCATATGTGCATATATATGTATATGCATATATAGATGTGCTTGTCAGCGAAGGCTTGATTGAGTTTTTTTATGGCATCGTGGAGCTTCATAATTACGTTGTTGGCGGTGGTGGATTTGGTGCCCTCGATACGCGAAAGCTAAATGGTAGGCCTTTGCTCATGCGAGGGTTAATGCATCATGTCATTGTTGTTCGTGTATATGTATACATGTATATGCATATGTATATGCATATGTATATGTATGTGTATGTATGTGCATATGTATATGCGAAAGTTGAATGGTAAATGTTTTCTTGTGCAAGAGTTATTACATCCTTTCATTGTTGTACGATGCCGAAGAACCAAGTAAATGCAATATCCAATGTTGTAGTCTAGGAAAGTATACTTTGATTAAGTTGTATTGCAAAAAGAGTACAAGATTATATATGAAGAAATCAAATTTCTGCCTACTTTGTTATTGTGTGATGTGTTATGAAACTCCATGAATTTCCTCATCGAACTTTCATAATGTTCTTGGTAAGAGGTTTTTCTAGAGCCCGTAAGCCTCCATGGTACAAAAAAGAAATGTTGAGGAGGATACCAAGCGTGGGTTGTGTGGTTTTGGTTTCAATGCCATTTATTTGTTCTTTTGTAAATAGATGCCTACACAAATGCTTATATACACTTGGCTTCCACAAACATAACATTCAACTAGTTCTGTGCATCCAATATTGTATTGTTCTAAATGGGGGGATGTAACAATTGTGAAATAGTGGAAATGGTTAACACAAAAATCTGTAAAATCCTTCTATATATATTTTTATATATTCTAATGTTCAAAATATGCTATTCATTTTTTGATCATCCATAGATATACATTTATATACACATGGATACACATATATATGTTGTTACATTTTTATGTGTAATTACTATTTTAAATATATCTATGGTTATACATGTATATTCATATATGCTAATATGGTTGAGCTTGTATGTATACTCCCAGGATGTGCGAGTACATTCAAGTTCCACAACTCGATCAATTTTTGAATTTAAAAAGGTTGAAAAAAACCAGCGAAACCATTCGTACTATAGCCAACATAAAGAGGAAATTTGTGTGAAGCGGCATAAAAAATACATCCAACGAAGGCTAACTGCATCAAGCATAGGTGCAAGTCTATCTATTGACAATCTTCCCTCGCATTGCCCATTGGAAATGGTAGATGCCACCCCTTATAGATAATCTCAAAGTATTTCCCTTACTTCACCAGGACAATAGGAAAACTTCAAAGAAATATTCAATGATACCATTCTACGGTTAAGCGGTTCTGACATCACATAGATGCACTTTCAACCCTTTATGTTTGTCAGATATGTAGGGAAAGCTACATAGGTATTCACACTCATATGTCAGGGTCAACAACGAAATGTGTAAGATGCTATTTTGAAAAAGGAACCCATCGCTTCAACTATACCAATAAAATGGACCCAAGCCCACCATCATTGTTGCTAAAAAAGCTAACACAGGTTGAAGAAATGCTTATTCCTAGGGTTGCTCTTGTTTTGCAAGTGTCCCACGCTAGAGGAGGTCAATTTAAATATAGTGGTCACATGATAAGCTTTCCTCAAGATATCTCGAGCATAGTAAAATTTTTGTCACACCGACTAAAAGACCCATAGGTAATCGTCGTATGACGAACCACCATTGAAGGTGGTAATTACGATTGCTATGTTAATAAACACCATGTGATAGATGCATTGAAATAAAAAATTCAATATGAAAATTATTACAATGATGTTGAGATTGATGTTGAGGCTCTTAATATGTTACCTAATGTTGATGTTGATGTCTCCAATTTCTTGCATACAATAGAGAAAGTTTTTGATGGAGAGCTAATGCCATCAACCAGTTCAATAGATGTTGCTCAAGATGAAAATGACTATTCACACTTTTCATCATTTATCCATTCCTTGCCAAATGCTAAACAAGAGCTCCAAGAAATCAAACAAGTATTACAAATTGAAAAAAGAGCAAGATATTTTTTGTTGGCCTGAAATTAGCTCTTCTCCTGTTAATGAATACAACACTGAAGGTTTATTTACAATGGGTTTCCAACATTGTTTCCCACTACAGAAGCACTTCAAATTCACTTGCATGAATATTCCCTCCACTTAATGAGATATTTTGACCATATATTTGGAAAACATGTCAGGTTTAGGTATTTCCTCTACAACTTGATAATGAGACATCACAACGAGCAAACTGTTTCTATATTTGTTAGAGTTGATCTAGAAGATAGAATCCCCAGATCGTTGTCTGCATTGTGTGAATTCCTTCAAGCTTCTCTTGATGGCTAGATATTTGAGAAGTTGATGCATTTTGGGGCATCGATGTGCGACACCCATTATTTTTGGAGCTCTTGTCAGTCCCAACTATCTGCAATGATTGAACAACTTGGCATACCTACCATTTTTTCACTTTGAGTTGTGTAGACATAGAATGGGCTGATTTGCAAAATGTTTTCTCTTATGTGGCTCGTTTAGCGATGGATCCTTCAAAAAAGACACTAATAGATAGTTTTGTTCAGAATCCACATATAACATCTTTATATCTACATCATAGATTCTCAATTTTTCATGAAGAGGTGATTGAAAACCTGTTACATGCAAAATATTATTGGTATAGATATGAATGGAAACATCGTGGTTTTGTACATGTGCATGATTTTTTATGGCTTCTAGAAGTGCCCAACATGGACACACTTGATTTGTGCAATCATCGTGATGTTACCATGGTAAGGCATTTTTTTGATAGATATGTTTCAGCTTGGAATCCATGTTGCCTTGCACAAAGATTGCTTAGAATGTATCATTGTTCTAAATAAAATCCATGCTTGCTTTCCATGAGCTAGATTCTTTCCAATGATCCAATCATAGATTATGAAGAGTTGCTAAATATAGTTCAAAGGCACACAAAATGCTCTGAAAACACTTGTTTAAGGAAAAAATTAGAGCAATTACAATATCGGTATAAAGCACCTTGGCAACAACAACTTACCTCTACATTGACATGTGATGCCGAGTCTAACAAATCGTACAAGCTAGAAAGAAATGATGATCACCTAAATATTCATAGCCCACCTATGCTTGCAATCTGGCATGCCAATGTTGACTGCCAACCAGTTGTTTCTAGGATTTTTTTTTAAAATTATATTTCTAAATATTAAGCTAAATCTGAGAAGAAATCAAAAAATTATCTTGATATGTTGAAAAGACTTGCAAATATAAATATAGTTGAGGATAGATAACTGCTTGCATATCAAAAATTCATGATGAATATTCTTGTGGAGTGTGACATCTCTACACAGAAGATGTGCCATATGTTACATAAATTGCCTCTTCTCACTTCAAGCAGACAATATGTTCATTTGAATGTTGGAAAAAAGAATGGTTTTATATTAATAAAGATGATGCTAATGAAGAATTGCTAAAATATTATATTCACTGGTTTATGCAAAGGCCTCTAGAGCTAGGTGGTGTGTCTCTAATTGACTTGGTTCGCTTATATACACATTCAGAGTGACACAAGAAGGCGAAATGGAAACTAAGACAACAACTTACAATTGTCCTTGTCTAGTTGTTGTTCAAGACTGTTCCCATTGAAAATACAAAAATATTTGAGACATTTTGTTGGGCTGAACTTATGTTATATAGACCTTTCTGAAACATATAGATAGATATAGGTCTTGCCAAACAAGACATCATACAAAATTGAAAAGTTTTAAAACTGGTTGGTTATCATCCTTGGCATGTAACTAGACTTCCATTTGCATCCATGATTGAAGAAGAACATGGTAGTGATACTAATGATTTGAACTATCAAACTTCTATGGATGAATATGAATGGGAAGTTTTCCCTTGGCTTGGTGCAACTGCTAACTTTAGTATAAATCAGCTCCAATTGTTGGGTAGGCGAGACTTTGATATGAACCATTCATGGAATACAAACCATGTTCCTGAACAACTTCATAATATTGATTTGCAGTTCATCCCATCATCCAAGGCACAATGTGAGCAAGATACGATACAATTTTTTCCTCCAAATACATCATCCCATCAGCTTTCACCAAAACAACAATTGGCTCTTCAAATCATCCAATCCCATCGCATGTAGCCTTCCCCCAAAGGTCCTCTCTACATGATCATTCAAGGGACAACTGGCACTGGCCAGCAAATCCTTTTTGATAAATTATATTAGATAACTAATAAACACGTCTACTATAGGATCCAATAGCTCATTGCTCACATTGGCCAAGGCCACAGTTGTTGCTGTGTACAAAATATACACCTCCACAATCCATACAACCCTCTGAATTCCCATAAAGGATGTGAATCCTTTACAAGGTCATACATTAACAATATTCCAAGAAAAATTTAAATATTAAATACATTAAATGATAGATGAAATGGGTTTTCTAGGCCCGAAGTTGCTGTTGAAAATAGATAGCCGATTGCAGCAAGAATTCCCGTATAAATATAGGGAGCATTTGATCCTTGTTGGTGATCTTGCCCAGTTGCCACCTATCATGGATACCCACATTTATGCTTCACACTCATCGGTTGTAGCCTTATGACATACTTTCATAGTCTCGATCACATTGGAAATTGTTTTTTGTCAAAAAGGAGATAGCCCTTCCCAACAAAAGTTTCAAACAATCGTTCTCCATATAAGAAATGGCAAGGCTCTGCACGATGACTAGGAAGAGCTCATGGAACAAAAAAAAAAAAATTCTCTCAGCCACTAAAAGAGAACACATTTACGTCGCTACACAATTGTTTACCACAAATGACTTGGTCATATTCCACAACAACAAAATGATCAAACAATTAAACCTTCCCATTGCCATTAGCATTGCTCGAGTAGCACAACAACAAGTATCTAATCATGGAGATGATGACCAAATTTTACCAGAACTGCTACTTTGTGTTGGTGAACAGGTGATGCTAACAAAAAAATTGTGGATTCAAGCTGGCCTAGTCAATGGATCCCTTGGTCTTGTTACAACTATTGTGTACAATGCACATTGTAAACCTCCAGATCCATCTAACTATGTCATTGTTTGCTTCCAAACTTACATTCGCCCACCATGAGACCTAGAAAACCCGAGAGACATCTTCATCCTAGCTATAACTCAGGGTAGTCAAACACAAATTCTACTCATGATGGCATGAGGAATTACAATACACAAAGCACAAGGCTTTTAACATTAGAGAAAGAAATGATAAACATAGGCAGAAAAGAGAGGCAAGGGTTGAATTTTACAACTATCTCTCATGTTAAATCAATTGGAAGACTCCAGATTGATCCAACATTATCCTTTGAGAGATACTCCAAACTTAGCAACAACAAATACACTGCTCGACATCACAACGAAGAGATGCATTTGAAACAACTCCAGCCCCTGCCAAATGCTTTCGCCCCTAGCTCGTCCTCCGACTTATAAAAAAGGCTCCAGAACAATCATTCCTGTATTTCATCGAGACTGTATAGAATCCTCTTGTCAAGTATTTCTAAGGGTATGTGCAAGATCATCATGGAAAAAATAGGCCCTTAAGTGGCAATAAAATTCAGAAAATCAGAGTTAGGCAACTTGACATAAAATTTTGAATAAGTTATCTATATTATTTAAAAAATATGTAAGCATAGAATCTGTAGAAAATTTAATGTAGTTTCTAAACTACTAGGTTTATTTTTTATTTTTAAAAATTTATTTGGCGACAATTTGAAATTTCAATGCAGTAGTACTTAAATTTCAGGGAAAAAATAAGAGGTAGGTGTCTGTCTGACCACCCTAACTACAATAAAATGATAATATTTTTTTATAATATTTTAGATACAACTAGGGGACTCATGTCCCGATGTGATGCATATTTTTTTGTAATTTGTTTCCAAGTAAATAATTAATTATTAATTTTTTATTAGAACTTTTAAAAAATATAAAAACTCATATCTTTGACCACCTTAACTTGGTCAAAACCTCATTAAATTATTATTATTATTTTTTTAATACTATAGCATGTGAAGCATAGAATGTGACACATGTTTTGGTTTCAAAAACTGTGATATTGTTTGAAAGCTATAGATTTTGTTCAATCAACCTATCAATTAGGACTTTAGTCACAATTCAAATAGAAAATGAATAATAATTATTTATTAAATTCAAAGTAAAGAATAATTTATATTGGTGGAAAGCCGAGTATCTCCTTTAAAAACCCTTTTCGTTTCATCGATTTTGGGTAAGAAAAAAGTCATCAGCCACATGGGCCATCATATCACTTAGATATCGCCACTTTTTGGCCCATCATGATCCTACACATACCCCTAAGTTAAATTTTATAGAAGCATACCATGTAATAATTTGTGCAAAATCGGGTATAATGCCAAAGATGGATAGAGATACTAGGCAACAATAAGAAGAGGAAAAAATTTGTACAAGCCAAAGCCATATTTTGATCATTCCATTCTATTAAAGTATATATTCAAATATTCCACAAGCTTTTTCAAAAATATTTTGTTGTATTTCACTAATTGGTTTATATTATGCACCTATGCTATGTTTCCCATTTTATGTGCCTATATACTTTGTGTTTGATTTCCACATTAACTTTTTGCCATTTATTCAATGCTTTGTATCCTTTTTAGTTTCACACATTAAAGGTAATTTTCTTCCTATTTACTATCTTTTGTACCTTTAGTAATATAGTTTTTGTTAAATTCAATATGCAAATATGCACCCATAAATATTAATCTACGGACTTCTTGTTCCAACATTTTGTTGTGTCATACTTTTTGTATATGGTATTTATAAGAATACACTCTTCTGTATATTCCACCTATCCATGTTTGTTCTACTATTTTTAAATTCCATGATGCCAATTATTTATCAGTATACCTGTACAATTCTCTTTCAATCAATTTTAACATGAACTACTGTGAACATATAGTTGCATCTATTACAAATTGATACATATGTAGATATAAACAAGATCAAGTCTCAAAGATGCATAGAGATTACAACAAACAATAAGTAGAGCCTGAAGGTTCTATAAGTCAATAACGTGTTTTGAACATTCTAGTATATTAAACTATATATCCACATACTTTAGAAACATTCTAAAAAAAAATTGTGTTCCATTTGACTAATAATTTTAAAATTCGGCAACCATGATGTACTTTCTATTTTCTTTGCCTATATACCCTGAGTTTTGACATTTGTCTTGTTGGTTATTTTTCTTGCAACCTTCAATCCTAAGGAGAAACATAGTGCCTAAGCCAGGGGATTAAATATTTAAGACAAGGAATCAACACTATCAACAGATTGAAGACAAGAAAAGCCAATGAACAAAGGTATGAAAGCATTCTGCACTTTGAGCTCCACATGACTCAGGAGGGTACTCCTAATTGTAGGCCTGAATTTATGATAAAATTGTGTCAAACAAGAAATAACAGACTTATGAAATTGGATATTTCTCAGGTATATGAGTGATGGATATTTTATATTCTACGTAGTTCAAGCATAATCCCATTTGCATTGAGCATTGCTGAGAACAAATAACTTAAATATCTCCATCTCAAACATATAGAGGGTTAATAGACAAAATTCTCTCAAATTCAACCTCTACATTCTTTCAAACTCCATGAAGATATATCTATAACAAAAATAACTTAAACAACAAAGCAAAGATTCATTGATATTTTAAATGATTTGTATTGTTTCTGAAAATGCCTCAGGTTTTTTGATAGATCGGTGCCTAATCATGGGCCATGGATTCAAATATAAAAATATAAAAGAGATCCTATCTGCAGACTAAGTTCAAGCAATGGATTTAAAAAAAATCTTAATGCCTTACATTAACAAACCCACTCATGTTGTTATAAAGTTATACTTAGCAATCCCACATGTGCACTCAAAATTATAGTTATCTGATTAAAGCAATTTAAATTTTTACTTGAAAGAGAACCATGGCCAAATAACACAATCACAGGAAAGATGTGATGCAAAATTCAAAACATCCTTGATATATTGAATTCATATAATTAAAAGCATACAAATCTGGAGAGAACTTCATGAATAGTAATTTATTGCTACACAAATTGGCTCACATCTGCTCATAAAACTCAACTATTATAAGTTTACATAGTCCATTTACAACTCAAACTCAACATTTCTCTATCTACCCAACCTATATAGATGTTCCAAAACACTTACTGTGGATGCTAAAATCTGCAAATGCTTAAACTAACATTGTTAGCAAATCACAACATCCCTATGAAATATTTGACCATATTAGATATGCCAACAAGATAAAATACAACAAGAAAACTCAATGAAAACATATAAAAACATGAACCAAACTCTATTTCATAGCGGGAGTGGTGATCCTCATGATGTGGAAAGAAAGCCCTTTCCCATCCCCTGATAAGCAAGATTGCCAAGATGCAAGATGTTGAAAATGCAAGAGCTTGTGCATCCAGTTGTGTTGTAGTTGTGTTGTTGTAGAAATGCCTTGCTTTTATAGATTCAAGGTTAGAAGAGTGAGAGGTTTTAATGAATGTGGGATCATTCTTGAGCCAATGACAAGATTCCACTTGTTAAGATGTGAGAGGATGAAGGTTGAGCAAGTTTTGGCCAATGTGCCAATTTGAAATTTGAATTTGGATGAAATGACATGTTTAGGGGGGGTGAAAGATGAATTAAATGCCAAGTATGACTTGTGCAAGAGACATGTCAGAGATTTAATGCTTTGTTGGATGGACAAACATTTGAGAGGGAGATTCAAAATTGGAGGAATATTCCATCTTGATGCCCTTTTGAAAGAAATTAGATGAAATAATAAATCGATTAAATGATTTATTGGTGCAAGTGGAAGAATCTAGAAGATTCAGGTGATTAGGATTAACTTAATCAGGATTTGATTAATCTAATAGGAGATTAGGTGATTTTGACTTTTGACTTATATTAAAATAAATCAAAATGAGAAGAAAATGATTTTAGATTTAATTAAATAAAGATTTGTTTTGTTTAATCAAAGATGATGATGTTAATGTGGATGGATGATTTAAGGAGATTAATTAAATAAACCTGGTTTATTTAATTGATGGGCGAATATGATAATATGAGAAATGCATGATGTTAGTTTTGCATGTCTACATTTTTCCCCTCTTTGAAGCAATGTACTTGTTGTATTCGTTCAAAGAATGATGTCACTGACATCAAAATTACAATTTTTTTTATTTTTTTGGATGCCCCAGTGGAAATAAGCACGTTAGTACATTTCCCCCTCGAGAGATCGAGTGAAAAGATTCGATTTAAGGTTGATCTCACGACAAAGAGGTTCAAAATGGATGTATGGATGGTTAGTCTAACAGATCTATATGATAATGATGATGTAAATGAGATGTTTTTGGAAGATGCTTAGAGTAAAAAATCTATATTATTTTGAATGTCTTAAATGATTATGCAATGCATGTGAGATGGATGAGATGGATGATGTTGTCCTATGATGATATGATATGATTATGCAGAATGCCAGATGGATGCATTGTCAATGTGAAAGAGGATAGAAGAATGAGAGGGATCAACCCTTAAATCCAAGAAGTTGCAGAAGTCCAACATGTCCACTAGTCGTCGAGACTTTATTACATATGATGATGATTGATGATGATGTATTGCTTATTCAGGGATGGGAGAGATAAAGAGCATAACTTTCCTTATGTTTGATAACACACATAGGTACAATGCATCAAGGTATAAAGAACCAGGATGGCTTTGCACCTAGTGTGATGGACTTTGACTCGACAATCAGATAGGAGTTCTCTTGTTCACACTTGACATACGTAAACCTTGCTAGGACGGACCCAAAAAAGAAAGTATTCACCAAGTTATTTTACAAGAACATCCAACAAGCATAGTAGAGAAAAAGATAATGATCATTGGCCCATTCCTTTCTCTCTAAACCTGTTTTGTTTAGGCATCATCGAGAGGTCCTTGGAATGAGCGCAAAATAAGATAAGTCAAAAAGACTAGATAAAGTAAGCAAACAAGCTAATGTTCTTCATACCACTAGCCAAGGCTAAAATACAAGGTTACCTGATGCTAATGTCCATCACTAAAAGGTTGCACTCCTAGGACATGTTGTGATCAGGGTTTTGATGTAATTTGATTTGGATGATAAGTTATTGATACTCCGAGTTGATCAACTTGCTGACTTACGGATCTAGACTTGAGACTTTATCGATTAAGCTTTCACTTTAGAACCTGCTAGACTTACTTCTGACTGACTTACCAAAGGATGAAAGTGACGATTGATTTATTATGAGTGACGTTTATTGCAGGTAAAAGCAAGATGAGATAGATGCACCATTTTGGGTTTTTCAAATGTTTGGATGTTTTTAAAATGTTTTGAGGCTATTTTGAGTTTTGGATTTTTCAATGTTTTTGGTATTTTCGAGATTTGTGAATGTTTTTGGATTTTGTGTCTCGATGGCCAATCAAAGATGGCCTTGCCTACATTTAAGCTCAGAGAAAACGTAGTTCAGACAACAATTGACTTGACTACTGATGAGATAGATGGGCAAACAGATTGCCATTGCGACAAATGCCTAAAATGTGAAATAGATGGGCTAACAGATTGCCATTGCGACAGATGCCTAAAGGACTGACCAAAATGTGAAATAGATGGGCAAAAGGATTGCCATTGTGATGGATGCCTAAAACACTAACCTAAATTGTGAAATAGATGGGCAAACGGATTGCCATTGCGACGGATGGCTAAAATACTAACCTAAAATATGAAATAGATGGGCAAATGGATTGCCATTGCGATGGACGCCTAAAAGACTAACCTAAAATGTGAAATATATGGGAAAACGGATTTCCATTGCTATGGATGCTTAAAGGATTGACCTAAAATGTGAAATAGATGGGCAAATGGATTGCCATTTTGACAGACACCTAAAGGATTGACCTAAAATGTAAAATAGATGGGCAAACAGATTTCCATTGCGACGGACGCCTAGTGGACTAACCTAAAATGTAAAATAGATGGGAAAACATATTTCCATTGCGACGGATGCCTAACAGACTGACCTAAAATTTAAAATAGATGGGAAAAGGGATTTACATTGTGACAGACGCCTAAAGGACTAACCTAAAATGTAAAATAGATGGGAAAACAGATTTCCATTGTGATGGATGCCTAAAGGACTGACCTAAAATGTAAAATAGATGGGCAAGCAAATTTCCATTGTGATGGATGCCTAAAGGACTAACCTAAAATGTAAAATAGATGGGCATACGGATTTCCATTGCGACAGACGCCTAAAGGACTAACCTAGAATGTAAAATATATGGGCAAACAGATTTCCATTGCGACGAATGCCTAAAGGACTAACCTAAAATTTAAAATAGATGGATAAACGGATTGCCATTGTGATGAGCGTCTAAAGGACTAACCTAAAATGTAAAATAGATTGGAAAATAGATTTCCATTGTGATGAACACCTAAAGGACTAACCTAAAATATCTTGAGGGATGATCAAAGATCAACCTTGCCTGCGTTCAAGCTCAGAGATGATGTAGTTTGGTAGGATGACTCTATTTTTTTATTTTTTTTAGACTTTTTGAGATGTTTTGGATTTTGATATGATTTGGACTTTTTTGGATTTTTGCATGATTTTGGCAATTTGAAGGTGGCTATGCATGACCATATTAGTGCTTTGTTTTGGGATTTTGTTGAAAACCAAGCTAGGTTTGATTGATCGGATTGATGGATTGATAGTTTGACTAAGTGTGTTAAGTCAAACAAAAGTGATAATGCACTTGTAAACTTTAGGAAGCTATGTTATCCTAGAGTAAACTTGTACATAAGAGGATGGTTTGACTAAGTGTGTTAAGTCAAACAAGGCGATAATTGATTGGATTTGATTGATCAAGATTGATGAAGCTTGATTTGGAACAAAATTATTTTGATGATTTAATGTGACATTGACGTACACATTAGATGTAACTGATATTGATTTTTTGTTTGACGAAAGATAAAAATTGATAAGGAACATCATCTTGTCAAAACATGCCATGTGCTAGTGATTTGGATCTTTTTGGCTCACAAATTCTTTTGACCAATCTAATTTTACGTCTGTCAATGTTCAGATCACCAAATAAGTTGGAGGATATAGATCAAGATTTATTCTAGAAGTAAGATGCAAATATCTGCCCCCAGTGTTTAGCAATGTTTGAGAGGCCATGGGTGGATTCTTGAATAGGTGTATGGATGGATAGATACAACAAGTATGCAAAGGATTCCAAGGATTATCTTGTGACAAGATAAGGTGTTCGAATAGGAGAATGCTCATTCATATAATGCTTCAAGGCTCAGATAATGTTGGGTAGGATGGGATCAATGAAAATGACCCATGCCAAGATGTTTACCATAAGAAAGTGTAAAGTGTGCACCAAAATTTTCCAAGATCAAGATAACTTGGATTATGGATGTATATAGAGGAAGATGGATTGGATAAATGGTTCGTGGATGAACGGATGATATGGATGGAATGTTGGCTTTATTATGGATGTGATAAGATTCTTTCTCCTGAAATGGTGCACGCAAATGCTGAATTCTACACATGACGTCTGTTTACCAAGTTTTCATCATGGTACCCATCCAAAGTGCCACCCATGCGGTTTTCACTAGAGGATGATTTGTTTCTTTACTAATTTCAATCCTTTTTTTGATTTTTTGATTTTTTTGTATTTTTTGAGAGATTTTAAGTTGATGTTGAATCACCTGGTACTGCTAACATTGATGCTTCTGTCATAATGTGCCATCAATATCTTTCTTGAAGAAGTTGCCTTGCCAAGATACGCGCACTTGAAAGCAACTTTTGAGATTCCTGATCTACTTTGCTGATACCGGAGTTAACTCTGTCTTTGTGCGCACATCACAATAGAGTGCCTTATGAATTCTTATGATGAAGGGTCGGTGCCAATACATGGTCAATGTGAGAATTTGATATCATGTGTGGAGGTGTGGATGGAGTGTGTTTAGGAATAAAATATGGATTGGTTGATAGTTTGGAACCTTTGAATCTCCAAACTTGGGAAGATGAGCAATAATGGGTGGGTACGAAAGTGTGCTTTGAATTAGGACCAACATCTTGATATGCTTTGTACGTCGCTTGAGAAGCCTGCTTTTTCCTTTGTAGACATCTTTGGTGGATAATTTTCCCTTTTTTATTTTGCCCCATAGTTTCTTTGACTAATGGAGTTTGATAAGGATCATCTTTCTTTGTATTCTTTGGTATCCATATGTATTTGATTTGTCCAATATGCTTCTTATCTTCTTTTTCTTTGATGACATTTTTCATGCTTTATTCAAGTTTTTCTTTTGATGTTGGTCCCAATTTACGGATGGGGTGATGGGTGGATGAAGATTTGTGAAATGGTGGGTCATAGTATTGGCATTGGTTTCATCGTAAGGATCCTTTGTGCTCGCTATGTTGACATTTGAATGAGATGAAGTTTCCCCTAGTTTTATAGATGTATCCCTGATATGTTTATATCCCTTGATTGTCGAATAACCAAGGCCTTGATGCTTAGGATTGTTAGAAACCCTAGATTAGACATGTAAACCTAAACACCTTCCACATAAGAGAAAACATAAAAAAGCAGAGCTTTGCATGCGAATGTGCAAAATGATATATTCAAGAATTTCATATTACAATGAGATGATTTGCTTTATAAAAGCAAAGTATGCAACCCTAATGTTGACCTAAAATTAGCTCAACCTAAGTAAAGTTATGCAGATGTAATTAAATATTAATTACACTAACACCCCCCCATAAGTGCAACTTAGGGAGACTAGATAAGCATGCACCTAAAACTAAGATGAATGCAAGAAAGCATGAATGGGTCCCGAAAACAAGGCCTGATCAGGTACCCATGTACAAATGCAATAATGAGGTAGAGAAGGAAAAACCAGTGGGACAACCCCCCCTACAATGAGATGACTACTGCAAAGAAGCACTGGAAGAACACTATGGAGTAACATTGGAACCACAATCTGGCAAGCAAGGAAAGATACTTCTGTCTACAAGAAACCATATTAGAATCATCATAATGTGACAGTAGACCCAATGCAATAGAACACTCGAAAACACCAAACTGGAACAACCTTGGAACCATAGAGCAACAATAGATGATATGATGATGATAGAATCTGGAAGCCATGAATCTTGATACCGATGCCAAACTAAGATTGAAACTCTTCCATGGGAAAAAGTACCATACAGACTCAGGAACAATAGCCACAAATTTAGTGGCCCTCAAACTGAGATGGATCCGACGCGGATCACTAACCATAGCCTCTCAATCTAAAGTGTGAACCAAAATGAATCTGGTATGTGTCAAGCTAAGACAAAAATGTGGCCAAAGAAACTAAGAAACCAAATTACAACCCATGTGAGTTTCCATCAAAACATGATGAAGATTATTATGCAAGAAACCCCCCCAATGGAACTTTATATCAGTTCATTTATTACAATCCCCAATGACTGAAAAAGGAGAGAATTCCTAACATGCATAAATAGAAAATTAAAAATATAAATCCAATCTATGTAGAGGACTGAACCATCTTTCCAATGCCACAAGAATCGCGAAAAAAGGAGCACCGAGTCAAAAGATATGCCCTTCGGAGTGAAAAATAGAAGTTCTGAGTTCAGATACCTGCAAAATAAATCTGGATAAAAATATAGAAAAACTAAAATATTAATTAGATCGGCGTCATAATCAGCTTTCCAATGGTATCTCGTTTGTGAAAAACAGACACCGTACGCAAAAGTTATGCCCGATTTTGTAAAAGTACTCTAGAATGGCCTATAGGGCCTGCAGGCAGCCCAAGGGGCTAAAAAAAATGGGACCCTGATCCTACATGCGACCAGGGGCTGGCAGACAAGGGGTTGGGGCAGAGCCCCTGGTCGCCCATATGACCACCGCTACAGATTGAAGCCCTCAAGGGCTGGCGGGTAGCCCCCGGTCCTCCATATGACCGGGGTGGAGCGTAGAAGGGCTGTGGGGCTGGGCGGACCCGGTGGAGGGTGGGCTGAGCACCGCTCGGCGGAGCGGCCGGTGGGTGGCCGCCTGGTGGCCACCCGGTGGCCACCCAGCGGCGGCAGGATTTGCACTGCGAGTGTTGGCCCGCATCCCAAAAAACTTGATTTTTAAATTTTTTTTTCGAAAATCGTGCCTCGTGAAGCATGCTAGGGAGGCCGTACAGCTTCCCTGGCAAAAAAAATTTGTCTTCCGGATCAACTTCGCCAAAATCAACGAAACGAAAGGTGATCTTAGGGTTTTTGACTATTGCGAACACAATGGTGACCTCCGTTTCTGTTCAAAATGCTTCAAAAAAACGGCGACCTCCAGAGCTTGCAAAAAAATACCAAACTTGAAACCCTTATAGATCTAGCAAATCATGGCCAAAATCTGCAAAATAAAAGCCAAACCTGACTTTTTGCAGTGCTCTGAATCCAATGGTGAAGCCCGATCTGATCCAAAATGCTGCATAGATGAGCTCAAGGCATGAAATCCTCGAGGAACCCCGAACAAACTCTGCAATGGTTTTCTCCAAAATTTGAGAAGGGGTTGCATGTCAAGGCTCTGATACCATGTTAGAAACCCTAGATCAGACATGCAAACCTAAACACCTTCCATAGAAGAGAAAACATAAAAAAGCAGAGCTTCGCATGCGAATGTGCAAAATGATATATTCAGGAATTCCATATTACAATGAGATGATTTGCTTTATAAAAGCAAAGTATGCAACCCTAATGTTGACCTAAAATTAGCTCAACCTAAGTAAAGTTATGCAGGTGTAATTAAATATTAATTACACTAATAAGGATTGCCAATAATCTGCAATGGTTCTAGGATACCTTGTTCATGTAGGCCTAATCCTTTGCCTTGATAATTTATTTGTTGAAACATTTTATTTGCAACAGGATATGATTTACCTTGGAAACAAGGTGCTAATCCTTCTCTACTCTATGGTGGAACTTCAAAAGTGACAGCTTCTTTATTGATGAGATAGCTTGCTTTAAGAAAGGTAAGTGATCCAAGTTTATAAGTGATTGGATCCTCCATATGTGGGATGAATGTCTAATTGATATCTTTAGCTTGATCTTGTGAGATATCAGATTGTAATGCTTCTTTAAGAAGTGTTGAAGATTCACTGTAAAATTCTTCCTCATGATTCATTCTTGATATTCTTTCATATGATGTTTTTGATTCACAATTTCTATAGAAGCCTTCTTCATGATCTATTTCTACCAGGTGTCCACAAGATGTTTCTGATTCACAACTTCTGTAGAAGTCTTCTTCATGATTTGTTTCTGCTATGTCTTCAAAAGTTTCTACATCTTGGTCTTCTACACAAATGTTAAGAGTAGGAGACTCTTGTATCTTGGTAATGATGTCAAGAGTATGAGACTCTTGTTTTCAATGAAGATCATCTATGTGTTCATCCAAAGAAATAATCCCATGGGTAGATGGAGGAATATGTGCTATATGGATATGATCATCATTTGTGACATCTTGTATAGATAGAATAGTGCCCATTAGATCATTATAGTATCTTGGAGATACAAATTCTTGATCTTGAATGATTTTGAAACTTCTTTCGACATGCTTTGGATCAAGTTCTTGACATGGGTCAATTTCAAAGGATGGATTATCTATAAAGGATTCTTCGATATCTTCATTAGGAATGGGAAGTGGATCAATATCTTGTTGATCTTTGAGTATTCCTTCACTATCCGCAATCATGAGGTCGAGGGATGTCAGTATGTCTTGGGAAGGACCATTGCTAGACCTTGGTGATAGATGTTTATCATTTTTTGAAATACATTCTTGAGATATGTCCTCTAATTCATTAGGTGATGTAGAGGCATTGTCAACATGATCGTTGGTGAATGGATCTTGGATTATGTTAATAGGATCAAATAGTGTTAACACATCTTGAAATAGATCACTAAAAAGTGGCTCATGATGAATGTTGATTTGATCAATGGATGGGGTAGACATATCTTCACAGTGATCATTGATGGATTGATTTTGATCATTGTCTTCAGCAGTTATGGTGGATAGATTGTCAATGTTTTCAACCATAGGATCAAATGATGTTAACGTTTCTTGGATTGGATCATTGTTGGGTATTGTTGGTTGATTTTGATCATGATTGAAAAGTGGCTCTTGGTGTGTGTTGATTTGATCATTGGTTGAGCTGGAAACATCTTCGATGTGCTCATTAATGGATAGATCTTGATCATTGTTTTCCCCAATTGTGGGGGAGAGATTGTTAACACTATCACTAGTGGTTAAATTCTAATTGTTGTCCCCAATAGCTATTAGCTTTTGATCAATCAAGTCTTGGATGATATTTTTGAGTCGAATACAATCTGATGTTGTGTGTCCCTTTGTTTTGTGAAAATAACAAAAGTGCTTCTCGTCATACCCTAGTGGTTTCACCATGGGCTCTTTATAATTCACATAAATAGGGATTTTGATGAGATTTTCTCGTATCAACCATTGCATGATCAATTCGATTGGTTCCTCAAGTGGTGTGTATTTTCGTTTGTTACCTTGTGAGATTTGCACTTTAAATTGACCTTGTGGCGATTGATTTTGGAGATGTGGTGATTGATCTTTGAGTTGTGGTGATTGAGTTTGTTGTTGATGTCATTGATCTTGATATCCAATTTCTTGACATTGGAGATATTGTTCCTGATGTGGTTGTGGATACAACTCAATGTTTTGATGACATGGTTCAACCAATGGAAAAGTGTTTTAATTTTGGGGTGGAGATATCTCTTGGCACAATGGATCAACTACTTTGGCAAGTGAAGCATTTTTATCCCACAAAATTTGATCTTGATATTCTTGATATGGTTGACTTGGTTGTTTAGCAAGCATATTAGGCATGTATACTTGTGGTGTTTGCATGGAATCATGGACGGATTGATCTTGAACAATGTTCTGATTTGGTATGATATTTTGATTTGGAATTATAGGTTGACTTTGAACATTGTTGTGGTTGAGAATCATATTGCCTTGATTTAGGTAACTTTGATTTTGCATGGTGTTACCTTGACTTGAATCAACATATGGAGTTGTCAATATATTGCCTGGATTTTGAACAACATTGATTTGATTCGCAAACACATCTATCCTAAAGTTTACCAAGTATGGATTTGATATGTTCATGTTTGGTAAGCTTGGATTCGGTATATTCCCATTTGGCATGTATGGATTCGGTGGGACAATGTTGTTTGGAATAAGACTCATGCATTGACTGTTTGGTTGATAGATTTGTAGGTTTGGATTTGGATTTAAATCTACCATCAGAAAAGGTGTTCCAAACATTATATTGGGCATGCTCACATTTGTTGTACCATTGAGGTTTGGAGGAGACAATGATTCCATGCATAAATGTGAGTTTCGATAATCAATTGGCATTGCAAGACTTGGATTACTCATGATGTAGGAATTGAGTTTAAATTCCATGTTTCTCTTGTGTTTTGACCTTGTTGCAAAAGTGACCTCCAAGGTGTTTGGGACCAATGATGAGATGAAGGATGAAACGGGTGAATGATATGGGTGTTGAAATTTTAAGAGCTTTTGGATTAATGCTAGACTCTAGGATTTGATTTGATTTGATTCAGATTGAGGGTAGTTTGACTAAGTGTGTTAAGTGAAACAAGGTGATAATGCACTTGTAAACTCTAGGAAGTTGTGTTATCTTGGGGTAAAATTGTACATAAGAGGATAGTTTGACTAAGTGTGTTAAGTCAAACGAGGTGATTATGGATTGGATAATTTGACTAAGTGTGTTAAGTCAAATAAGGTGATGTTGATTTTTCCTAAAATTCTAGCATAAGTGATGTTTTCAAAGTTTCTGAGAGTTGACAATGAGATAATGTTGATTTTGATGGTTGAGAGGGTGAAGTGTTTGAATTGATCATAGATGAACTTAAGAGGATTTGTTGGCTAGACAAAGATATTGAATAACACGCTTTTCCCTAAGAGTAATTCAACCAAAAGAGCAATGTTTTCCTGAAAACCACATGACCCAAAAGAGACCAAACACATGTGTGGTTCAATTGTCTATTATCTTGCTTAGGTTTGATTCTTTTTACCATAAACACTTTCTTGATTATGTTTCAAACTGAATGTCCAATGTCCTAATTTTCTTTCATCCCACAAAGTGTATTATGTGGAAATCAAGGAAATCAAGGCAAAGGTTACCTATTGTTGACTTTGGGAGAAATAAATTGAGATTTCTAAATGTTTAGAAGCCTTCTAGAGATAAGAACCCCTAGGGACAAGCAATAACATGTGGACACCTCCAAGGTATTTGTTCTTCCAAAGGGTTTGAAATTCTGATTATTCGTTGAATTTTTGTTTTCAAATGTTTTGGATCCAAGCAAAGTGTTTAACTCACTCAAAGATTGCACAATCCTAGGATGGAAAAGAAAATATATGTTGATTTTCCACTTGGATGAATCCAGCTACACTTACTCTTAGCGAATGATTAGATGCTTGACCACACTGACTCCCCTCCACGATACACACTTCTCGAGTTAGCCAAGCATCAGTACCCATGAATCTCCCATGGCATACTTCTCATTTCTACCAAGAGCCGTAAGAATGTGGGATGGCGTTGAAATTCTGACCTCTTGATGCCAACAAATATTGGGAATTTTGGCCTCTAAATAAAAGTTCGTAATAAGGGCATCTAGTTTAGGGGATGCAATGATAAACTCCTTGTGAGAGATCTCCCAACCCTTAGAATAAGGGATTTATGTATCACACGGATGGGGGAGAGTTATCATGCGTCGCTTCCCATTGTCCATGACTTTCACTGTTAACACAAATTTATATAGCGGTTTGGAAGAGCTTGGCTTTAGCCCGTTACTGCTTGAGTCATTCCCTTGGGGTGAGTAATTTTTCCCAACAAGGCAGGCTCTATAAAGGTGCCCAATAGCACATAAGTACATTCGTAGTTCGATTGATCTTTGTTGAGAAACAAAGAGAGAACACTCATGATGCATTCCACTCACACTCGCAAGATTTGTTTTAATTTTAAACCCAAATCAAAATGTGAAGGCAATATTTTTGATAACTTAATATCACAAAAATACTTTTGATTCTCAAGATCGCCATCAGGTGCGAGAAAGCGCATATGTCTTTTAGATGATATTACTTTGTGAAAAAGATTACAAAACACTGAATGCACATGTTCATTTTAATTTTCAAAGGAAAAATTGAGTTCTTTTTAAAGCACCAAGACGAAGTGTGAAGTTGTCTGTTCAATTTAAGACCAAATTGAAATTCTAGTAAGTGTTTGTAAGGTTCAAATTTTAACCAATTTAAGAAAATCAAGTTAATGGCTAATTTTAAACCCAAAGAGAAGTGAGCAAGGTCTAAAACAAAAAACAAAAGCAGGAAACGAACACTCCGGATTATTACAACAAGCATTAAAAAATGCTTTTGTTAAGTTCAAATTCAACACTCAAATTTTCCAACTCTAATCCGCTAGTTAGTTGATTCTGGTATGAAAAGGATCCCATTGCTTCTTGATGTGAGCAATTCATTTCCAACTAATGTTTCTCCTCTTTAACTTCACTTTTAGTTTTCAAAAGCATATCAAACCATTAATTACCTCAGCCTTTTTCGACAAGATTTCCTACAAAAGAGACTGAAATATATCAATATTGTGGTCTATAAAGTGAATCTATATTAATAAATTTCATGTCACACATCATAAATGCATAGCAAATTTTAATTTGTAGACAGTAGTGAACATCGACTATAGAGAAAATAAAAATAAAAATTAATAATTTACTCCCCTTTCACCAAGTCAACCACGTTTCTCCAAGGTCTGCCCAATCACAACTGCACTTCTGATCATAATAAATATACAGCTGACATGCCCTATCAATCACTTAAAGTCAAGCTTTTGGTAGAAGGCAAGGAAGGTAAGTTTGACAAGAAAATACATTCATTAATATCAAACATTAATATTGATGACTTTTCATTGATAATCTATCCATATCTTGAGATTTTGATTCTGTTAATGGGCCCAAGGATGATATTGCGCCTACATAAAATATCCTTAAAATATCTCAACTATTTTCACTCTAGCTATAATAATCGATGCCCCTTGACATTGAACTCGCTAGTATGGGAAAAACCACACCAAATAAGTAAATGTGAATACTGTGGAAGGTGGTGTAGTGTTTTAATCTAAGTTACTGCATTTGTGATCTGCAATAAAAAAATGCATATATATTATTAATAGATGAGAAAAGATCTATCGTTGACACCAATTTTGAGAGTTTACCGCCTAGGATTCAAAAATATTGAATCGTTGTCTAGAGATATCAACTAACAGGCATCTTCAAAATGTCCTAACTGTCCTGGCGCGCCTATTTAATGCTAAGGGGATGAATGGTTAATCAAATTTCAAGAATGATGCCACACCTACAAAAGATTTAAATTACATTTCTATTTTGTTTTAAATTAATAGAAATTTTCACTACATGGAACAATCTCCAACGTGGTCTATTCATCTGCTAGTGATGTTGATTGGACCTTTGTAAGCGGTCCCAAAGCTCAATTCCCAACCATTTAGGAGGAGTGGTAATCTCCTCTCATTAATTATTTTTTCTCCGAGTGGTCACTCCTACTATCTACACCCATTATAGAGTAGGGTGTCCATTCGTGAGAATAGCCCTATAGATAGTAGGGGGTAACATGAGGATGTGGGATGAATACCATCTAGTACTTGGTGAAATATAGTCAGTAAGTCATGTGGGGCATATGTTCAGAAGCATTGCATCCTTCTTTCCTCGTGTCAACACTTTCCTTGCCTGTCAGTAGAAAGTGCGCTACTATAGACCTGAAATCCTCCAACGCATTGGCACTCTAACCATTGATATGCTCTTTTTCTATTGCTTACATTTCCAATTTAAATTTCAATTCAACTACTTCTAAAGATGATATTCATTCAGTCATTCTAAACTTACTAGAAATGTTGTGTAATGTTAGAGGTTGACAACGGAGGATTGGAATTCTTCCTCAAACAACCAGAAATGCAAGACAAGAGGCGGCTTCTCTATCAAATCGTTTAAAATTGGTGCGCATGGTATTGGTAGTAGATGTTACCATGCAGTCTGTGCTTCTTAGTGCATCCCTCTCTACCAACAAGTGTCAAATTTGGTGGATTACTTCAACTCTCTTCACGCTCTTTTCATCCCTCATGCTCTTTGCTATTTGAATCACATCGATTTTGACTAACATGCATTTATTTTGATAACTAAAAGAGATTTATACGCTGGCCTACTGTCTATGGAAGGGTATTTTGAGAATGCGTAATTTGCAAAAAAGTTAATGACATTTCTAATCAGATCAAAACATACTCATCATGTTTTCATACATTATTTATCAAGAAAAAAAATCGTTAGAACTGAAGGAAAACCACCTTATGTTATATTCAATACGTGTATTGGAGCGTCTTGCAAATAAGAAACCATTTGTAGAAGGTAAATGACATTGATCATATCAGATTCATCAAAAGCATATCAGAGGCATATAAAGGTAAACCCACTATCAAAGGCATATAAAGAAATCATTTGCCGCTATAGAGATAAATCTGCATATCAGGGACATCTACCTTATGACACAACTTATTCAAAGTGTTTACAGAGCTATTTAGAAACTAGATACCAAGCAAATATATCATAGAGAATCATGTTCATTATTTAATGAATTCAAATGGCACCATGATTAATCTCGTGTATTTGAGAGACAAGTCAGAAAATTACGTAGGCATGAACTTATATCAGTAACTCACATAGACACGAACACACCATATAATCCATGCAAAGAAAAACAATGTAACATATCATATTTAAAATGAGAAAGATGTAAAGCAAAATGGATATGAATATGTGGATCTTTAGAAACCCTTATTTCCTATAATTTCCAAACAAATTGCAAACAAAATGTTGAAACTCTATAGACAAAACATTTAGAAAAAAAAAACTTGCAACAAGAAGAAAAAAAAAAAGTGCCCTCCTTCTAGCGCCATTTTGTGCATGCTAAAATCTGAAAATACTTAAACTAACATTGTTAGCAAATCACAACATCCCTATGAAATATTTGACCATGTTAGATATGCAAACAAGATAAAATACAACAAGAAAACTCAGTGAAAACATATAAAAACATGAACCAAACTCTATTTCATAGTGGGAGTGGTGCTCCTCATGATGTGGAAAGAAAGCCCTTTCCCACCCCCTGATAAGCAAGATTACCAAGATGCAAGATGCTGAAAATGCAAGAGCTTGTGCATCCAGTTGTGTTGTAGTTGTGTTGTTGTAAAAATGCCTTGCTTTTATAGATTCAAGGTTAGAAGAGTGAGAGATTTTGATGAATGTAGGATCATTCTTGAGCCAATGACAAGATGCCACTTTTTAAGATGTGAGAGGATGAGGGTTGAGCAAGTTTTGGCCAATGTGCCAATTTTAAATTTGAATTTGGACGAAATGACATGTTTAGGGGGGTGAAAGATGAATTAAATGCAAAGTTTGACTTGTGCAAGAGACATGTAAGAGTATTTAATGCTTTGTTGGATGGACAAGCATTTGAGAGGGAGATTCAAAATTGGAGGAATATTCCATCTTGATGCCTTTTTGAAAGAAATTAGATGAAATAATAAATTAATTAAATGATTTATTGGTGCAAGTGGAAGAATCTAGAAGATTCAGGTGATTAGGATTAACTTAGTCAGGATTTGATTAATCTAATAGGAGATTAGGTGATTTTGACTTCTGACTTATATTAAAATAAATCAAAATGAGAAGAAAATGATTTTAGATTTAATTAATTAAAGATTTGTTTTATTTAATCAAAGATGATGATGTTAATGTGGATGGATGATTTAAGGAGATTAATTAAATAAACCTGGTTTATTTAATTGATGGGTGAATATGATAATACGAGAAATGATAATTAAATAAACCTGGTTTATTTATTTGGAAGTTGCAAAGAGGGAAAAACAATTTTTTTGCTTGCAAAATGATGAAAAAATGCTGCTCACAAACGAGACAACATGGAGCCATTATTTTTTGTGAACGATCCTAATCAATTATTTAGGGAAAACCCATTTCCTTAAAATTTGCATTGCTAAAAGATTTATAAGGCCTCCTTTGTAAACTGGCTTGTTGGATGTCTTTGCCACAACTATAATGTATTAAAATAATGCATCAGATGACCTCCATTTTTGATGAAAATGGAGCTGGAGATGTTTTGGAACAAATTGAGAAATGGGTTTCCCTTAGAAATGTAAAATTTGAAACTATCTAGAACACCCATTTTGACTCAGTTGCAGTCAGAAGACAATTAAATGACCCATCAAAACTCAACCTGGGAGCTTGAAATAAAGTAGGCGCATTACCATTTGACACAAGAATTCATTGCAACAAACATTTCAGAAAAAATCATCTTGAGGTGCAAAATATTAACCGACAAAGTAGCTCACCCAAACAGATTTTGTAGGTGCACTTCTGAGTGTAAAGGCAAATTTTTCAACATGGACACTTTAAATTTGAAAATTTAAAGGTGCCAACAATGGCTCTGACTGGGGATGTATGCCCCTTGTGGGCATAGCAAGAATCTAGATCTCTGGGAGAGAATACCAGGTGCCAAAAATATTGGGTGACAGAGTCTTTTCAATTTTAAATCTCATTTGGTGGCCTGAGGCCACCAAATGGAAAAATGAAACCAATTCTTACCTCTATCAAACACCAATTTGTTAAAAGAACTGATATTTTTTAATCCATACTTGCCTCTGCCATACCACAACAACATGAGTGAGTTCATTCTTGCAAAGACAAGTGTCAGGCTACTTTTGAATTTAGCTTTACTGTCACATGACAACCAAATGACATAGGCTGCATCACTGCAACTCTTTTCATTTTATGATTCTGTGGAAAGTGACAAAATGTGGCAATAGTGATTAAGACCATCTGAAAACATAGTCTTATCATATTTACCAATTCCCTCACAATGATTAGGCTTGGAAAAGAAATCATGCCTTAGAAACAATGTGCAATCCTCCTGTGTGTTAAGCAAAGAATGCTCACACATTTTTAACTTCTTAAAATAAATTGTATCACATATGCTTTTGTCATCATCCCAATAAAACTGCCTTATCACATTACCACATGCTTCAAGGTTTTGAAAATAAGAGTTATCTTGACATCCACAAGTCCATCTTCATTCAAATAATGGTATTTAGAAGAAAAATCAACATCCCAAATAATGTTCTTCACTTCAGGTTAGTGGAAAATATTATCAACACTCATCATATTATCACAAAAAATAGCTTCAAGTGTCGGTTCATGTGACTCATAATTTACTTCTGAAAGAAATTCCTCACAGTGGGTATTCAAAACACAAACACTGCTATAAGGAATATCATAATCAACATTAACTCATGTTGCATCAACATGACAATCTGAAGTATACTGCTCATGAGGAAAACTATGAGTTGCTGATCCAGAAAAAAGATCCTCATATGCATCCATATGATTGACACAATCATATTCTTCAAGTGCAAACTCATCATAGAAAGTTTCATTAGTTGTATCAACATTTATCTCTACACTTTCACTTTCATGTACAACTATATCAATGTTTTCCTCACTCAAACATTCAATGATAACTTCAAAGGTAGAAACAAGATTAGAAAAAGGCAAAGCTTCAAACAAAAGAGGAACTCCTTGTTCATCACTGACATTACCATCATATGCATGCTCCTTATGATCAACTATTTGAACTGATTCATCCACTGAATCTCTTGCATATGCATATCTCCTTCCTTGTTCATATTGTTGCAACAATCAGCAGGGCTGCATTCTTCACTGTCAAACTAAAAACCATTATGTGTCTCTTCATTATAGCTGCTTGTGAATGATCTCTCCAATTGAAACTCATTGCATACCTTGTCAGTTGCATCATAATATTGTTGATCACACATTTTTTCTTCAAAAGGTTTGTTCAACTCATATTCAATATCATATTCTTGTGAGGTTTCAAAAAATTTCTCATCATTTTTTATTATTTAAACACTTTCCATTCAGAGAAATCAATTATGCCTCTTCCTCTTGAGAGGAATCACAGTCACTAGGGCTTCAAAGAGAATTGTAATCATCTTGGTCACCCAGACAAGAATATTTTTCATCTTGTTGCAAATTTTCATCTACAACACCACTATTCTCATCATAAAGACATGAAACTTCAGAATCGACATGATCTTCAACTGTATATTCAAAGTCCATAGATGAAAAAATACTTTCATTATCATCTACATCATTGCAACTTTCTTTTGATACAAAAAATTGAGTTTCTATTTCTATATTTTCAGAGCTAATAGAAGAAACTTCAAATGTTTCATCTATCTCTTCATAACCATTATGGCTGCAATCTTCATTTGGATATATTTCTTTTGTAGGTTGTTTAAAAACAACTTCCTCATCACCTGTGGTGCGTCATTCTTGTCTTCTACTATACCATCTGCATCCATTGGACTAAGTCTTGAAAAAGTACCATCACATAATTGAGTTAGGAAATTACTTCCATATTTATCTATCATTTCCTCAATTATTGAAAGCCATTGATATATGCATTTAAGGCTAGGGGGTTTCAAGTGAACTAGAATGGTACTTAGCCCTTGCTCAAGTCTTTCACAAAACAAATCAGTACAAATTGATTCATCGGGTCTATTTGATTCTGGTATAGCAAGCAGAAATTTCATAAATCTATCATGAAAATCATAGGTGGATTCATCCTCCAATATTTCTATATCACACAATGCATCAATAGGTGACATATGTTCAACCTCATTTTCAGATTTCTCTTCACATTCTTCTTGGGTATGCAGATTTCTTTCTTCAGACAAACATTCATCATTCACTTCACCAAACTCATCCATGGATAGTTTCTCAAGCTCTTGCCATGAACATATGGAATGCATTGGTAAACTAGAAAACCAATATTCAGCAGTATCTTCTAAAGGTCTTACAAAAAACTCCATGACAACATTTTTTTCTACTATTTGACAATCTTCCATTATATCAAGAAAACCTTGTACATGTTGTGATGTTGATCTTTGAAAACCTCCTCTAAATTTAGGCAAACATTCATTAATTCTTCTTGGGACAAAATGTGGGTAACCTTGGATTTTACTAAAATCCAGAGGGTCATATTTCTCACTAGTGAACACTTTCCTTTGAGGACATGGTTGTGTTGTAAGCATGATATTACAACTTGTAGAGGGAGAACTAGGGCATCAATACATTTTTGCAAATAAAATTTGTGTTCCCTCTACAACTAATTTCTTCCCAAGATATCTTTTCAGAAAATTTTACTTTCTCATTTCCCTTTCTACTAGTATCTTAAAATACTGAATAAGGGGCAATATTAACTAGATTTTTTTGTTGAAAACCTTCATACAGGAATATTACAACAGAAAAATACCTAAGAACTGCTGCAACCAACTCTTTTGATGATGTAAAAACTTATATAGTCACCACCTCTTTGAAAGAGGAAAAGATTTTCAAGCAGCAGAAAACTTCTTACAAGATCTAAGTATTTTCGAGTTCTCTCCACTAGTAGAGGACTAGACTTCAAGAATATATCAGAAACATTGCAAAATCTCCTTCAAGTATGAAGGTTCTTAGATCATCAGACCCAAAACATCAGATCCACAAATAATATGACTCTATGATAAGACAATCTGCAGCTGGAGATTCAAAGTTCTCCCCAGTAGAGTCACCAATCTGTTGGTTATTTTTCTTGCAACTTTCAATCCTAAGGACAAACATAGTGCTTAAGCTAGGGGATTAAAGATTTAAGACAAGGAATCAACACTATCAACAGATTGAAGACAAGAAAAATCCAACGAACAAGGCTATGAAAGCCTTCTGCAGTTTGAGGTCCACAGGACTCAGGAGGGTGCTCCTAATTGTAGGCTTGAATGTATGATAAACTTGTGTCAAACAACAAATAAAAAACCTATGAAATTGGATAGTTCTTAGGTATATGAGTGATGGGTATTTTATATTCTATGTAGTTCAAGCATAATCCCATTTGCACTCAACATTGTTGAGAACAAATAACTTAAATATCTCCATCTCAAACATATAGAGGGTTAATAGAAAAAATTCTTTTAAATTCAGCCTCTACATTCTTTCAAAGTCCATGAAGATACAAAGAACATAAATAACTTAAACAACAAAGAAAAGATTCATTGAGATTTTAAATGATCTGTATTGTTTCTAAAAATGCCTCAAGTTTTTTGATAGATTAGTGCCTAATCATGGGCCATGGAGTCAAATATAAAAATATAATAGAGATCCTTTCAGCAAACTAAGTTCAACCAATGGATTTTTAAAAAATGTTAATGTCTTACATTAACAAACCCACTCATGTTGTCATAAAGTTCTACTTAGCAATCTCACCTCTACACTCAAAATTACAGTTATCTATCAAAGTAATTTAACTCTTTACTTGAAAGAGAACTATGGACAAATAACACAATCACATGAAAGTTGTGATGAAAAATTCAAAACATCCTTAATATATTGAATTCATATAATTAAAAGCATACAAATCTGGAGAGAACTTCATGAACAATAATTTATTGCTGCACAAATTGGCTAACATCTTCTCATAAAACCTAACTATTATAAGTTTGCATACTTCATTTACAACTCAGACTCAACATTTCTCTATCTACCCAACCCATACAAAAGCTCCAGAACACTTACAAAATGAGAAAGAAAGAGAATAAGAAGAAGAAGAGGAAGCCCTAAAAAGAATCTACAGTTGACACATGGCACCTTCAGCTCCCTTGATTCTACAACAAAATGACATTTAGAAAATGCCTCTTTATTCTTCATTTTCCATCTTCTTTGTCTTTACTTGTAAATCCCGTGCATCATTTTATTCTACCTGTAAAAACTCATTTACTATTGCAATTTCACCTAGCAAGTGAAAAATTTCACTTTTGGGTAAAAACCCATTTACTAGCAATTAAATTTTTTATTTAACTTGCAATTTAGTAGAGCATTTTGGTCCATAGAGCCATAATTTCTTCCTGTATAATTAAATTTCATTCTTTAAAACATATTACTAAGAAAATGCTTCACCATGAGAACCTCTGTTTCATTTCACATTTTGTCAAATACTTTTCCTAAAGCCACCATTAATGTGTATTTTTCTTCAAGCTCCAGCTGCATGAATGTTATTATTTCCAGCAAGGAGAGAAAATTATTGCAAGTTATAGAAAATTAAAAGCTTGCATTCCACTAGCTTTACCCAAAAGACCCTACTCCATGGAAAAAGATAAAATTTACATTTGAGTGCTCTTTGCATGATGAAAGTTGTTGCAGATCAGGAAATCAAATGCTTGGTCATTTTTTATGGTGAATGACATTTTGAAAATATTTCAAACAACATTTAAATCATTCCCGGGATGTGGGAAATGGTTGCAAATTGATTTGCAATCATGCAAGTCATTTTTTGTTGTAGCTCGGCGTGTAAAGCAATTTTTGAGCATTTTAGAGCATCATATCAGCTATTTTTTGCAATTTGAATGCTCCAAAATCTCCCCTAAGTGTTCAAGGATGGATAAAACACTTATTCAATCCATAAACAAGCCTTGGGAGGCCTCAAAAAAGCCAAAAAAGGACTTCCCCGCCAGCCTGTGCCTTTCTCAAAACCCATCCCTTTGCACTCACTGGTTGGCGTGCAAAGGCTTTGTGAGAAAAATTTTAACTTGTATTTCATCTTGAAACATATAGAAATGCTTTCAAAGATCCCTCGTAATAATTAAAACATAAAAAATGCTTTAAATCTTGTAAAATTTAGAAGTTGCAAAGAGGGAAAAATAATTTTTTTGCTCGTAAAGTGATGAAAAATTGCTCTCACAAATGAGACAACTTGGAGCCATGATTTTTTGTGAGCGATCCTAATCAGCTATTTAGGGAAAACCCATTTCCTTAAAACTTGCATTATCGAAAGATTTATAAGACTTTCTTTGTAAATTGGCCTGCCGGATACCTTTGCTGCAACTGTAATGCATTAAAATAATGCATCCGATGACCTCCATTTTTTATTAAAATAGAGTCGGAGATGTTTTGGACCAAATTGAGAAATGGGCTACCCTTAGAAATGCAAATTTTGAAACTTTTTGGAACACCCACTTTGACTTGGTTGTAGTCAGAAGATAATTAAATGACCCATCAAAACTTAATCTGGGAGCTTGAAATTTAGTAGGCATATTACCATTTGACCCAAGAATTCATTGCAACAAACATATCAGAAAAATGCATCTTGAGGTGCAAAATATTAACCGACAAAGTAGCTCACCCAGGCAGATTTTGCAGGTGCACTTTTGAGTCTAAAGGCAAATTTTTCAACATGGGCACTTTAAATTTGAAAATTTGAAGGTGCCAACATGTCCTTCATGATTTTACTCCTGAGATTCTTATATGTTCTTATTAGATTTTCTATTAGCTTTATTCGATTCAAATAGCTACAAATGTTGATCTACAAAATTCTCTTTTTCATCATTTCACTCTTTCACTCTTCCTATATATTGCATTCAAAAATATATAGTTTTGTCTACATTTCTTTTTTTCATTCTCATATATGGTAAAACTCCATGATATTTGCGACGGGTTGCTCGGACCTGTTTACACCGATGATGTAGTTTGTTGACCACATGGTATGGTGATCATGAAACTGGTTGCCTTGTTCAACGAAAATAGAATGGTAGAATTTTTCTCTCGTTGGGGTTGACACATACTAGAATTGTTTCTCAATGCCACGGAAGGGAGTACATGTAATACTCATCCTTCTAATATGAGAATGTGTGCTATTTTTCTTCTATTGTGAAATGACGCACTTTGGTGTTGGTTTCATAGCAAGCTACTAAACAAGGCTGCCATCCACCTCCATTAGATAACAGATTGTAGAGCCTCCCAATTGCTCTAGCCCACAATCTATAGTGTTTCGACTTCTTCTCTTGGTGTAAGTCATGTGCCTTTTTGTTGTTCCATACACATCTAGACACAAACACATATTTTAATATATTCAAATAAAATGTTTCTTTGCAGTAATTTCTTGTTGGGCTCAATGCAAACATCGATGTAGAACGGGATATGAAGGGCATCTGTCAGAAAATTGGTACCTGGAAGACAACCATATTTATAAGCATAAACAAGGTTTGTTTTATAGATTTGTATTTTTTATTAGTTATACATTCAACCCTTTCCATCCTCCATGGCTAGATAACCTCCATATATTTGTTGTTATATATATACATTCATGCACAAATTCTTACATGCACTTCAATATAATAAGTATAGTCTATTGTATGAATTGCATTTCGGGCCAATCTAAAAAATATCTAGATGCACCGAAAATTTCTAGCCACAACTACTCCAATGGAATCCGCGGTGGAAACTTCAAACAAATAACCGATAGGTAAATTCCAACTGTTATATAGATTACTTGTGTTGTATTACTATTTTTCATGATATTCTCTTTCTCTCTTCTCTTTGAAGCTTCCTGTAACAAGGTCTTTATTGTCATAGTTTACTTGTTCCATTCTTCATCAAACATAATATTGACCTGTACCTTTTGACTGGTTTCTATTTTTAATTGACCTGTGTATGCTCTCTAGCCTTTGACTATTGTTTTTTGTTATGTCTATTCATCCTTACTGCTATATGCATTTTTGGACAACAAAATCTCTATATAAGAAAGTCTCCATATCTATGGTTTACAACTTCTACTCTCCATATGTTAAAATTTCATTTAAAATCTGTTTTAGATGATCTACCATTTGAGGGATTCTAACATAGCTATTACAAAAACACTTGAGAATCACGAGTAAATGATAGATGGTCCAAAAACCCACATCAAATACATTAACCTTAAAAGAGGTAGAGAAACATACACATTCCAAAAAAATGAAAAAAGGTGAATGTTTCCTGTTGATATGCCATTTATGTGTGATTGCAAAGTGTTATTCTAATACATCTTTCATTTATTACATAGACTTCTTGTCTTGTACCAATATGTTTCATGATACTCTTTTTCCCTCAACTGTTTCAAGCTCCTTATAACAAACTGTTAATTTTCGTGGTTATTTTGTTTCAATGGAACATGTTATATGAGTTCTATCAATATGTTACATGATATTTATTTCCCTTCATCTATTTCAATTCCCCCATGACAAATTGTTCTTCATGGTACTCTTCTTTCCAGATCCCCATAACAAAATGTTCATTCTCTTTGTTTGTGTCTTCTATGTTGCATATTTAAAAATTCTATTTAATGTGCCTTTTCTCTATAATATTTAGCATCGGATAAGTATCATTCTAATACCTATTATATATAAGTGAAAAAACACTTAATAATCACGAGAAAAGCACAGATGGTCGGAAACCCACATTAAATAGATTTTAACACCATGGAGAATAGAAGAGGTGACCTACAATAATGAACAAATTGTTATAAACAAGTGGATATTCATACAACACAAGCAATCTATGTAACAGTCGATTCCTCAATTCAAAATTCAAGCTACATTATTTGACACTGAATATTATAGACAAAATAGAGGAATTGTAAAATAACTATTAAAAAAATAGTTAAAAATCACAAGTAAGTGGCACATGATCAAAAACCCATATTAAACATATTAATACAAGATAACTAGTTTATGTAAGAGTTGAGTTGTCAATTGAAAATTTGAGCTACATTCTTTGGTAGTCAATCCACATTAAATAGAAGTGGTAAAGCCAATGGGCTGAATTACCCTATACAAAACATGGGTATAACTGTAATGCCCCGCCAAGTAACCCTAAAGGAAGTTGTAATTAACGTCTTAAGCGAACTAATTTTTTTTTATAAAGTGCATTTAACATACACATTCACTTACTAATCAACAACAACCTCTAAGGCTACAAGGTTAGGATTACTTACACCCACACATACATATTACATATAACCATAGCATTATGAACTTTATAAAATAAACATCATACGTCATAAGAATACCACATAGCCTAATAAGATAATCAACCAAGATACAATCTCATAAACATTATCTTAATCCAATAGTTAAATCACTCATTCCCAGAATGAGGCAATAGTATATAAGGTTACAATTACAAAATTCTACCTCATAAACATAAGAGGGATAAAATATCTTATACAAATTGAAATATTACAATGCAAGAAATTACAATAAGAACCGTGAGCTGTCCATCTGGATGTCTCACCACCAAGTACTGAAGATAGATGGGGACCCAACAGTTTTGGTGCATATTCCACCCAACCAAGTGGTACCCGAAGGCCCACCCCCCATGCTAGGAGATAGTAACTAAGTAAAATGGACAAAGATTCTACTACTTCTAACCAAAGGCAGACTCACACTGACTCATACTGATCTAACCAAACAAATGAACTAACAAGTACAACTCAATCACCATACAAGTACAAATCAAGTACAACTCCAACATCACTGACATAGGTCACATTGTTTCCAGACATAAAGTAGATCAAGTATGTTCACAAAACCATAAATATAAAACAATTAACAACAGTTGTCCTAAATAGAGTGTCATCGCAAGGTTTGTCATGAGATCTCCTCTAGCCATTCTTCATAGGCTCCAGCACAAGTAATCCTGGTGGCCTCAACCGAATCCCGGCCCTCATGCTCACTCATGCGGAATCAACTATCTCTCTTACAGACAAGATAGTTGATTTTTCCATTCCAAGCCTTCCCACTCATCCCAAGTCTAAACAAGCCCTTGTGTCTATGAGTGAGGTAAAATTATCTTGATTAGTGAAAAGTTAGTCCTAATCTTCTAAGTACATTACTTTAAATATCACTTGTTTAAATCACTCTTGAAGGTTATCCAGTTTACCTCTTTGGGCTCTGGCGCCTAACATAAACCACTCTTCTATTCCACAACACACACCCAAACAATCCACTAAGGAAACCACAAGTGCATACCAACTAGGCATCATAATCCATTCCAACACAAGGAGGATACAAATAATAGAACTCACTCCAAACATCTTGGAGGCAACAAACACATAGTCCACTCCTCTCATAGGAGGCAACAAGATGAAACCACATAACAAGGTCACTCCATACAAGGAGACATGGATCCCATAATCTGCTCCTAAACCAAGGAGGTACGAACATCCCCGTTCGTGAAAATCGGGTAAAACTGAAAAGACGCCATGCACTACCCAAGAGAAAACAACTAGATGGCATAAAGATTCAACAACCCTTATCCTCTAAGTTCTTATGGAAGACTTATAATTTAGGACTAACACTAAATCCCAAAACCCACAATGCAACTTGACGACATAGCAACAAAAGCATTCAAGTCATTAATCAAATCTAATATTTGGATTTCCTAAATCCATATTCATTCAATAGGTAGTGTTGACAAAGTCAAAGATATGATAACTAGATCATCTAAAATAATCATAACCCCTATTTCCTTTTTTCATTATTGGAAATCTAAAACAATTAAACTTACTTCCTTTTACTGATTACAGAGAATTAAATCCTTTAAGATAATCATGAGAAAGATACTACTTTTGGATATACTAAATCCATATCTCAATTCATTACGTAATTCATTATATCGATAAAACTGAATTAAGAATTCATCTTTTCAGATAGAGGAGAAATTACACTACTATTTAATTATCTAATTGCTCTTCACAAAATAAGTATTTTCAACTATAACTCAAAACATTTCGTTTAAATTAAATAACCAATTGCCCTTGTAAATTAAATCATTAATAAAATTAATCAAATTAACCTTTGGTCTCTTCCATAACTTATTGTGTTAAAATAACATCAAAATTTGGACTATAACCCAATATCATATATATATTTTTCCAATTAAATCAAATTAATAATTGAACCTTTTACACATGAATTTAAATTTCACAATTAAATTTTAAATTATGCATTCTTTAAATCAAATATTTAACTCCTTCCATTAAACTTTAACATGCTATTTTAAAATAAACCATAATTTCCCTATATGCTTATAATTTTATTTCCACTAATCTAATATACAAATTTTATTTAAAATAATACAAATAAATATAATACTTTAATATTATAAATTATAATATAAAATATTATTAAATAATATTTTAATATTATAATAACAATACATAAAATATTAATATTTATAAATATCAATTTATTATTATTTTATGATCAGAGCAGCCATGGGAAAATAACTTAATAGCAGTCTTGTGTTTCAAGCATAACTCAAAAACTGCGATCTGGGTATTTGAGATTTTTTTACAGGAATAATAAAAGTCCAAGATGTAGAAACCCTTTAAATTTACTGACAACCCAGTTTGTATAAGTGGATTTATATGTGACACAACCAAACCATTTTACCATGAAAAATATAACTACCCTGTAGATTTTAAAATCCGATTTTTAATAATAAACAGAGGGTTTAATTTTCTAAAAACATTCTAAATACATTGTTAAATCTCTATGTTTTGATTTCAATAACAACATAATCGATTTCCCCAAATAATTTAAATTCAACTGAGGTTTTCACAATTTTCACTCAAGAACAATAAAACATAAAGAGGAAAACTTGGTACAAGAAGCTACAGAAAGAGATGAATTTCTGATGCAAGCCTCCTCCAAAGATTTCCTGAATTTTCTTCAATCCTCCAATGAATCCAATCCAAAACTCAACAAATGCAAAACAAACTTTCCTCCAATCAATTCTACAATCAAAATTTTCTTCAAACCTTTCTTGTGCAATTTTCCAAAATTTCTTCTCTGTTGTGAAAATGTATTTTTTTCCTAAAAACTTTCTGCCCTAAAATTAAAGCATGCATTCATTATAAAACAAAAATACCTAATACAACCCTAATTCACATTACATGCAAATTAGATATTTCAATTTCATTTTCAAATTTCAATTTCAATTTTAATTTCAATTTCAATTTCACTTTTCGAAAAACCCACTTTCAATTTAAAATGCAATTTCAAATAATAAATTAATTTCCAAAGTTGCAACTAATTTTCCAAATAAACATTTAATTACAATTTCTAATTTAATTCCCACACGTTGAAATTAAGTTTCAAAATTAATTTTAATTCTTTTATTTCCTTTCATTATCTTGCATCACGTTTAATTAATTAATTTAATTATTTAATAACTAAATTCAACCCCCTTGAATTAAATTTAATTAATTAAATAATTTAAATATAATTAATTAATTTAAATATAAAATTTTATCCACATTGCATTATTTAAATTAAATAACCATCAACATGATTTAAATGCAATTATTCTAAATATCTATTTCCAAATCAAGAATCCTTCAGAATTAAATAAATTAAAGCAAGACAGACAATGACTCGACACACACACTTGACACACTAAGGCTAGGGTGTAAACTTGACACATGTTACCTAGCTACTATCTCCCATTCAACTTAACCGTTGGATCGACACGCTCAAACCTGTGAAACCAGGTGGAGTCGATGTCATGTACCTGCAATCCTGAAAACAAGTAAACAACATCATACAATATATCCAGCATATAATACACACTGTGAAGAGGAAATTATGGATTCGCAGGGCGCTCGCAAGCGAGTGATACGAAACCGTCCTCTTCACCAATACACTCATCGAAATTGACACTTCCATCATAATTCCAAAAATCTCATAATAACATCTCATGCTAACTCTACAACGTCATTAATCCATAATGCATGTGAAACAATAATTAGATCAACAGATCACACAATAATAGTTGTCACTTAATAGTAGCGATCAAAACATCATAACAAAATGTATCCGATATCAAAGTAACTGCAACCAAACATAACATGAAGCAACTTGAACAAGAAGCAAAACGAAGGGGTATTACAATAACACCACAAACTTAATTGAAAATTTGAAGTTCATTACTTCCAACTAAATATTATAGGCAAATAGAGAAATTCTAAACAAGCTATTAGAATAACACTTAACAACCACTAAATTATTTTTATCTCTAAAATTTTTATGCTTTCATACTAACCCTTTGCATATATATATGTGATTTTTCCTATGTTAATCTGCAATTGCTCCTATGTTAATGGGTATAATGCCAAAGGTGCACAGACATAACTAGAAACAATAAGCAAAGGGAAAAAAAAGTACTAACCTTGACCATATTTTTTGATGAAGGAATGAAGATATATAACTGTAATTTCTTCATCCATACAGAGGCATAATCTCTTTCAAGTCTCAAAAATGGGTATAACGTCAAATATACAAACATATAACAAGGAATAATAAGCCGAGAGCAAAGGACATGAACAATAAATTAATCAATGTAGCACGTCTTATACAATTTCTCTACTTTTCTTCAATATTTATTACCAAAGAACGTAGCTCGAATCTTGTATCAATATGTTTCATGATATTATTTTTCCTTCATCTATTTCAACTGGAGAACCATCCACAAAGCTTCATTCTGCATAGTATAAAGACTCTTTAATGACTAAAAAGGTCCATACATATGCACAGAGATAACTAAAACAATAAACCAAGGGCAAAAAAATTACAACAATCCCTCATTTTAACTGTAATTTGTCCATCCAAAACAAATAGATAATCTATTTAAAGTCTACAAAATAGGTGTAACATCAAAGATAGAAACATATAACAGGAAAACATGAACAATAAATTAATCATTTATGCAAAATACCTATGCAAAATTACTTTATTTGTATTTCGTGCCTAAGATGTGTATGCAAAAATATGTTTGTGAAACATGCACACATATAACAACCAATAGCTAGAAAGACAAAAAATGTAGTCATGTACGAAATGAGAACCAAGCCAAAGGTGACATTCTTTACTATGGTCATCTCTGGAATGAAGACCGCAATGACTCTTTCAACAATGCAACTTAATCAATATATTTTCTTGCACATTTTAGAGCACATTTGTGTTTGAACCCTGCAATAAGAATTCAACCAAAAATTTATTTATGCATATTTATCTATATGTTTATATATGTATATGTATGTGTTGGTAAAAGCACAAAGTTGTGTCACATTTTATAAAGGAAACAACCAACACTAATCCAACTTTTAAACTTGAATCACTAGTGGCATATATGTTTTGAATTTTGAAATGATATAAATTAGTAAAATATGTATTTTTTAGTATATTTTATGTTTGTATTTAATTTTTTAAAAGTAAAAATTATTTTAAACTAGTTTTTAATAAATTAACTCTATAATTTAGTTTTTGATAAAATGCTAAAAAATGAACTTGCATGGGATATCAAACATTTTATAGTAATTTTTTTTTTTTTTTTTTGTATTTATAACTTGAAACTTTAGTGCATGGATATATTTTTTTCCAATTTTGATAAATACATATTTTTAAATAAATATTAAAATGTGTGTGAATCAAAAAATAGTTGTTTCCATCAGATGTCAACTTTCATTTTAAATATTTATCTAAAATGGAAATAAATTATACCATCTTGAAATAGATTATTTTATCTAGTGCATCATATTTTTTTGAATTTTTTGTAAAAAGTTTTACTATTTTTCCTTAGGTACGTAATCAGCCTATTATTTTGTGATAATAACCTACTTTTAGTAAAAATAAAAAATAAAATATAAATAATATAATTAAACTATTAAAATAAAAATATTTTTGAAAATTACACTTATGGATCTACAAAAAGGTATTTTTTAATTTTAAAAAAAAAATGTTAATTACATTTGTAGGAGTTATTGAAACTTCAAGTTTTTCAAAGAATTTTATTTTTTTGGTAAATTGGACTCAAAGTGGTGCTCCATATATTTTTAGCCAACAATTTCAGTTGAGAAAGTTGTGGAAGTATCTAACTTAGCTAGAATGAATCTTACTAGATCATTTGTTTGATCAAAATTGATTTTTAGTTAGAAATACTTAAATTAAGTTGTGCTAATAAATTGGCTGAAAGTGTGACACAACTTTGTGCTTTTACCCATGTATATGTATATGTATGTATATGTCTATATATGTATATGTATATATATGTATGTATGTGTATCTATATGTATATGTATATGTATGTATATGTATATGTATATGTAGATGTCTAACCTCTTTTATTGTAGATCTATATGATTTCCTTTATAATGTTGCACAGATACAATAGACATCCAAAAAATATAGTGCACTGTACATTGCTTCAAGATTCAAATTCTCTAATGCTCCAAGTCAATCCAATGCTGCTTGCGCTTGTTAAACACTATCAACAATACATGTAAGTATACAAATTTTCCATTATCAATAGATAGATCTGGTGAACCAATTGTAAATATTATTGATTATTTCTAGTTTTAGATTGCTTATATTGATTTTACTTGTATACTTACTGATTTTTTATGGTTCCTTCCTAATCTTCCTTGCCCCTCCATTGACATACCCCTCTCTAATATTTGCAGGTAATAGGCTAAGGCATCCAAAAGCATCTCAAAATCACGATGCTTTTTTTTTTTACAAAGTTACTTTACAAAAAAAAAACACTTCAATCTGATCGATCATATATGAAAATACTAGATTTTGCTCAACTTTGATATATAATGGAACTCAAGAAAATTTTTCATGGACGTTTCATACTTTTCTTGCTCTGGGGTTTGGCTAAAATCCCTGCAGCTCCATGATGCCAATATGGTAGGGTGGATAATGAGTGTGGGTTTTGTGGTTTGGCTTTTAATGCCATATATTTGTTCTTACATAGATTATTGCCAATTAATGTACAACTTGGAATTATAATTGAGAAGCCATATATTTGTTCTTTTACAATTTACCTATTTGTCTATAGTCTTTATTGCTAAATAATGTAGTTTCAATTTAGAATTGAGAAGTTGATTCTCACATAGATTGTTTGTCTTGTATCAATATGTGTCATTATATTTTTTTTTCCTCATCTATTTCAAGCCGCTTGTATCAAACTATTCATTGTTGTGGTTTAGCTCATGTGGATTCTAGAATTTTGTAAACTACTAGAAACTATAATCATGGTGTTGATCTGTGCCTTGGCTTTGAAAAAGAATAGTTTAGAACAACATGTTTCTTATGTCATGGGAAGTGGTACATAACCACTTGAGACTTTCGTCATGTCACCTGAAAGAAAAGAATATCTTTTATTCATTTATTCTAACAATCCAAAAAAAACTGAATTGCATCATCGCACTCTTCCTTTCATGAGGTTTTTTTATTTGTTTTTTAATCAAAGATGGTGTCACTGAGTCTTCAATTGCACTATGAAGTAATTCATTAAAAATTGATTATTTTATTCCCAATTTCCTTCTAATTGACTACTTTTGAATCTTTTATACTTGTCTCCATTTTTTTTACTATTACTAACCCTAAAAATGCATGCATTCAAAAACTTTAATTTACAAAATTATGCATTAAATAGTAATTATAAAAATTATCCAATATTAAACATCTTTATTTCTTGAAAAATATGCGATACACAAAGTTATCAACTACCTTTGTTAAATAATATTTTTTTAATGCAATATTAGTAATTAAAAGCATGGGTAAGAACTCTTTCAAAAATTTGCCTTGTATTTGTATGCGTATTTATCTTAACATAATTGGATAATAATGAATTAATTGATTGAATAATCTAGACCAAAAGCTAAACTATACATGTGCATGTAGGCCTAATAAATATTAAACTAAAATAGAGATAAAATAAATAATAATGAATGGAGATTAAATAACCTAGATAAAAAGCTAAAATATACATGTGGATCTAGGCCTAATAAATATAAAACTAAAATAGAGATAAAAATATCTCATACCTTAAATTTTAGTGCAAAAATGTGCGAAGTGTACTGGAGGCTATTTACTAGATACACTACACAAAGATTATATTTAACTTATTACGTGATTTTTATTTACAATTAATTAATAAATATGGTCAAATGTGCATCCTGAGTGTTGGTTTGATATTTTCAAAAAAATATGTCTACAGATTAAATTATGTCACATTATTTTAAACAATTTTTTTTACCTCTATTGCAAGCGTTTATGATCTTTTGATGCAATAATATAGGTCATTTTTTTAGGAGAATTAGTCCATGCTTTTTAGGAGAAGCTGCTTCAACATAAATTTATTCTTTGTAATATAAGAAAATAAACTTTATTTGAAATAATGTAAATATATCTATTTGTCATTGAAATGTTGGTTGCATAAATTTATGGACAAGTAACACACAAGTATGTGAAATGTAGAAGACATGTTTTATATATTGTATATGATTTGTATTTTGGTGCATGTTCTTGTTGAATTTTTATATCTCTTATCATTTAAGGGGATGTGAGAGAAAGAAACTTGTAGGTTTAGTTATAGAAATGGGCTATTTTTTATTAGAATAGTTAGAACATTATTAAAACTGATACATAGGTTGGATGATTTGTTTGCATCAACTTGACTAAATTCACTTATGTAAGTCTCTTTGGTACTTTTTGGGCTGTTTCCTCAGCATGATCCTTTTCTTAGCCACTCTCTATGACTCTACTTAAAACTCATTTCTTTTCTCTTCTTTAACTATTTTTCTTAGGACTTCGTGACTTTTCCCAACTCAACTAACAATATAGGAACTTGGCTTCCTTGATAGCATTAAAAATTAAAAAAATTATGATATAAAGTATATAGAAAATTTCATAAGCATGAGCCTTAAAGACATGTGATTCCTTCTCCCTCATTAGGATTCCTTTTACTTATACCTCTCATAATCTCCCCAAATTGGGCTACAAACAACATTTCAACTACCTAAATATGGGAATTATTGAATTATTAAGCAATTTTAGAGGATGGTTAAAAAAGTGAATATTATTAAAATATTGTAGTGTAGGAAAAAGTATCCCTTTTCACACTTAATTTGGGAATAGTTAATTATAAAATGAACCTAATGTTGCCTTAATTTTGTGTTGTAATATGTTTTTCATATTCACATTAAGTTTAGAGCCCTTTTAATTAAATGGACTTGATTGTGCCTTATTTTTGATGTTGTAAGGTGTATCTTTACACTTTCACATTAATCTAGGGCTTTATTAATTGATTGAGGTCAATTTTCCTTAATTGGCCCCTTTAATTCAAATCCAAGCTTAATTAAACACAAATTCCAAGGGATAAAATATGGAATTCATTAATGCCATTTCACAACGCTAAACTTTGGAAGATGTGTGTCCTAGGTAAGTGGCCTAGGACCCATTTGACGTAGGGTGAATGGGTCCTCACTTATACCTAGGACCCTATTTTTACATAATGTTTAACTTTGCCTGATGTGTGTCTTAGGTAAGTGGCCTAGGACCTATTCACGCTATAGCGAACATGTCCTCACTTAGACCTAGGAACCCTCTTTCGAATATGTGTTTGGCAATATTTTAATGATTTTCAATCTACAATTCAATTTCGGCTTATGATATTTGAATTTTGGGAATTAATGTTAAGATATGTATAAATACAAGGTCATTTCACTATGTTTAATCCTATATTTTCAAGTGTTCAGTTCCTAATAGCAAGTTTATAAGATCAAGAGAATTCAAAATCATTCTCAAGGAATTTCAAGGGCATATTTATAGAAGATTATTGCAGCGTGGGATCCATATGCCACCTTGGGTGTGTACGTTCCCCTAGGTGGGATCCATATTCCACCTTGGGTGTATTAGTCCTATTTGGGGCCTTTTTAGGGTTTGAGCAGGAAATCAAGGTTTCTAATTTAAATTTTGTAAATGTTGGCATTTAGGATCTAATAAATGGTAAATTAGATAGGATGCCTATTCAATCTAAGTCTCACATTCATTTTTCCAACTAGCTAGAACAAGACAAGAAAGCAAGTAAGCAAGAGATCACAAGAATTTGCATTCAAGAGCAATGAGCAAGCAAATTTGAAGTCTTGGAGCAACATTATAGTATTTTTGCAGGTTTTAGAGCTCACTTTCATTTTAATATCAAGCATTGCCAAATATTGATGATGGTTTCCTATGGAGGATCATGATGGATTTTTGGTTGGGGAGATGCAACTAGCCAATGAACCAAGCCTAATGAATTGTTTCCTAAGTGATTCCATCTTCCATTATCATTCTAATTTCTACCTAAAGAATGGTACATGCATTCTTATGGCTTATTAGGGTGATTAGAGATCTCCGAAAGTGAGTCATCATCATTTTCATGTTTCATTTACCTAGCACATTAGAGTAGGGTTTGTTGCATTTTAGCTCTCATAATCTTAGATACACTTAATATTAGGGCTTTCACACACATTTCCATTTCAGATCTATACTTCCTATCAAGGTTTAATTACCAAACTAGGGGTTTCATTAAGGAAAATCCCCCATAAGCAATCAATCTAATATTTTTTTGCAGATTTTTCGTTCTTTAAATCTGAAAAGTACAAAAAAATTAGTCATCTTGCATATCATTTACATCATATAAACTTGCATTTGAAAATTGAAACAAAAAATACATACCAAAATAGCTTTTTTAGGTTGTCATTTTGTCAAATTTTGCACTTTCATTCTACATTGAATTCACAAAAAAATAAAACTGAAACTTATTGTCCAAGCAAACAAAAATCTAAAAACCATTGAAAAGTACTCATATATATATATAATTATTTCAAAACCCTCATCTAGGACCCCATTCGAATGAGTCCCTGATCAAGCCATATTTTGATTTTTTGGGCATTAAAATACTTATTTTTGCATTTGTGTTTGCTTCTTTCAAATTTCTATTAAATACAAAAAAATTGTTTCATTGAAATTTTATCATATTTAGCTTAATTTCATAAAGTTAGTGCATTATTTGATTTAAAAATTACATTTACAAGACTTCATTTTTGGATTTTTGCATAGTGTAATTAGGAGATTACCTTGTTTAGAATTTGAAAATTGCATTTACAAATTGCATTCTAGGTCATTGCATTTCATTTTACCCTTTTTCCATTCTGGGTTGGCATTAAGTTTGTAAAACTTGTATGAGATTTACAACCTCATCTCTTATTAGCAATACTATTGTGAGACATAGTTCGAGACTCATGTCATCCCACGATACACACTTCATCATGGATCTTGGGTTTTATAACTCTCTTTTTAAGATTGTTGATAATCAACCCCCTATGGATCATATGCATACCTCATTTCCCATGACTTCCTTACCTACAAATAATGTGCATGATGTTAAAAATACCATCCCTATCATGAATAGTTGTACTCAAGCTTTGGGGTATACTCAAATCCAAGGTGGAACTTCAATTCCTCCTTCTACAATAACCATCACTATTCCTACATAAACTAGTACTCATGTCACCACAACCATTCAACCTACTAGCAATGTCAAAAATTCCTTAGGTATTTCCATAGGGAATCCTTCTAGCTTTGTGCATTCAAACACCATATCTCCTCAACCATCCTCCTTCAAAAATTTACAATTCACTTTCCCTTCGCATACATACACCACTCCACCTTGTTAGCCTCCATATTACAATACAAACAATGATCCCATCATTAACACACTTTTTTAAAACATGTCATCCCTTCAACCAAAAATTACCATCCTAACAAAACAACAATGGTCAACCTTCAAAATACATCAAAACCAACCCGTAATCCCTAGAGATATTGAGAGCACAAAATCCATAAGGTATAGAAGTTACTAGATTCAATAAATATGATGGGAAAGGAGATCATGTTAGCCATGTTTCTACTTATACAACCCTATATAGTTATTTCATCTTTGAATATAAGCTCTTGTCTTTACTATTTCCTAGATCCTTAAAGGATACTACTTTAGAGTGGTTTTTATCCTTATCAAATAATTCAATTGGTTCATTCAATGAGCTTATTGTTGCCTTTTACAACCACTTCCACATTCACATGGGTCCCAAGATGACCCTAGCTGATTTAATGACATGTAGACAAACGGATGATGAGAAAGTCATTGATTTCATAGCACACTATCAAATGCTTTATTTAAAAATAAACACTCACTTTCCTATTTGCTGACCTTCAATGAATGTTTATTGCCAATTTACAAAATAAAATCCAAACAAAACTTGAGATGTTCAAATTCCAATCCTTCACATAGTTATGTATAGTCCTTCATGACTATCAAAATTGGGTTAGTGGTTGTGATGTGAAAATCCTCCTAGTTGTCTTGAAAAGTCTAAATCTGCAACTCAAAATAGTTACCAGCCTTTCAAGAAACATAATAGGGGATTTTTACAACTTAATTCTTCTCAACAAAATCAAAAAGTTAATAACCAAGTGGCTAATATAAAGATGACAAAACTATCTGCCTTTGTGGATAGAAATAGAAAGTTTACACCGCTACTTGATACCTTCATAATATCATGCTACAACTTGTGAACAAGAATATGATTTCCTTACCTCCTGTTAGAGCTCCTAATCCTAATAAACCATTACCTGCAAACTATAGATCAAATGGTTATTGGCATTACCACCAACAAAATGGATATGATACAAAATATTGTAAGCATCTTAAACATTTTTTGCAAGACCTCATTGATTCTAGTAATCTTCTAATTGGAGGTGTGAATGATCAACATAATAAGTTTGTAGCTCCTCCTAACAAAAAATTATAAATCTTTAACAATGATGAAAACACAAAAGATAATAATGCAGAAGAAATTATTAGAGTGGTGTCATTTATTGAAGCTAAACCTTGTATAGGCCAATCCTAAATTCCCCTTCACATTTCTTTCTCACAAAATGACAATCAAAACATGCACCCGATAGTCCTCTTTACATAGCTGGAAGAATCAATGAAAATCATACAAATAGGATATTAATTGATCCCATCTATGTAGAGAATGTGATTACTAAAGAATTCCTATGTGTGCATGAACTTTATCAAGATACATATGAAAGACTGAAAGCATGGATCAAAATGAATAATGATTTTTCTTTCCCTACAATTGGCTCGATAAATCTCCCTCTAAAACTTAGACCAAAAACATTAAGTGTCTCATTCACTGTCATCCCATCGTCAGACCAATTTCATGTGAATTTAGGATATACATGGCTTCACTCCATGAATGTCATCCCGTCGGTTGTGCATAAATTTTTAAAGTTTCCCTTTGGCAATGAGATCTTCATTGTACATCATAGTGGCTTTAATCCCATGTCTTCCTATGGGAATTTTTCATTGGATTTCTTTTGGCCTGAGCCTATTGAACCTATTAGACCTCGTGAGGACTACTTTTTCAAGGTATATCAAAAGATTAAGGTGAAGAACATAACAAAATTATCCCTTATAAATATGCCTCAACCCGTGATTTAGCTACCTATCCTTGACAAAACCATGATTGAACCAGAATCCCTTCCAAATATCCAAGAGAAACCTATTACAAATCCTCCTACTATTTCCTATAAGAGACATGAGACAATCAAAATAATCCTATTATGCCTCCTAAAATCAAACAAGTTTAGAAAGCTAAAGATAAAGTGGTTGAACAACATCTCAGGACTCCTTCCATTCCTCCCATAAGGGAAGAAAGGAAACCTATTGTTGAAAAATCCGCTCCTACACAATCACCTATTGACAATAGATTGAAATGAAACCAAAATTCTAAAGAGCGTAGGCATAGATGTCGTGCTATTGCTCATATGTTACAAACTAAAGAAGAAAAGAGAAACATAGAAAATCAACATCCAAAGTTACTTAAAGTAATGCATGATGACTCTAGACCTTCGCCACAACATAAACAAGAACCTTCTAGAGACATTATCATTCAAACTCTTGTTGTGATTAATTTAGATGATGACATTGATATTGCAAAAATTGATGAACAAGTGCATAATGAGTTTAATTCATTGTTCTCTTCTTCCATGAACTTAAATGATGATAAGAGTGTTGAACTTGATGCATTTCCTAGTTCGACACTTTTCATTGTCCCTTTGGCTAGTTTTATGCCCTCTATATATATTGATCAAGATTGGGATGCAAAAGACCTGTTATAGGTTGAATTGAAGGTGCCTTACTAGTATTTTACTTTTTTTTCTTTTTCATGTTTATTTATGTGATTGCATGTGTGTAATGTGATCCCTCATACTGTTTAATTCGATGTATCTCTCTCTTTTTGTGCATTCCTCTATATTTATCTACATTCTTCTATATGTCATAAACATTTTACTTTTTTTGCTCCTCTTGTGTTTTCCATTTGGGGATGACGCAAATCATCGAGACATTTAGGTCTCTTCCATGTTGACCCAAAATTATTTTTCTTTGTTTTCTCTCTCTTTGTGTCATTCTTCAATTTCTATGAGTATGTGGGGAATGATGACATTTATGAGCTCTATAAAAATATTGTAGAAAAGATATATTGACCCAAAATCCAGAGATCCATTATGTATTTTTGGGGGCATCCCCTCCTTCCTTTTTCATTACGTAGCTTTATTTTGGAAAAATATGACTTGGCATAGGGATTTTTTAGGAAGCTCTCATGTCTTAGGATTTAACATTGGCTACTTTAAAGCATTTTCTCACAGCAATGGTGTTAGAAACTGCTTTAAAGTGGGGGCATACATTGACAATATCTTTTGTCAAATTTTTCATGTTTCATCGTGTGATTTTCTTTTTCTTGTGATGTTTCCTTTTATTTGTGGTGTCATTGGGTTTGATGTCCTCCAAGAGTGCACTATTTCTTAGTGGACGACTTTCCTCTTAGTGGTGATGTGACACATTACATTCCCTAAGTTGTAAAAGTTTTACTCCTGACATGTCCTCTCTCGAAGACAATAGACATGATGTTCGCTAAGATACGAACTAAGAAAAATCCCTTTGAAAAAAAACCTATATATATATTGTTCATAAGTATTTGGCATAATGTAGCTTGTGAACCTTGTGAAGCTCGAACTCTAAATTCAAGGCCACCTAGCATAACACGCCTTGCTTTCATATGGAGCCTTGCCTTGTGGCGCCTTATTGAAGTTATCAAAGGGATAGATTTGGTATGGTTGGTACGATGAGATCCGACACAGAGGCATGATTTTCTTATTGCATGGTGAGAGTCTATAGACTTGACATGACTTTCTCACTAAGCCACTTTGTTGGAAGTCTCACCTGGTGGACAACCTGAAGTTTTGCTACCTCAAAGTGAGTGCAAACCGATAGTTTAGATGTGTTCCACATCGCGTTGGATAGTCTAGGCTTGATCTTAATGGTCTTTGATGTTGTATGATTGTGTATCTTTGTCATTGATGCATACATAAGTGTCTTGAATTTCTACTTTAGTGTGAGTTTGACATGGGTTCATACTCTCACTAAAGTGGGGGCAAAATATAGTGTAGGAAAAATTATCTCTTTTTCACACTTAATTTGGGAATAATTAATAATAAAATAAACTTAATGTTGCCTTGATTTAGTGTTGTAATATTCTTTTCATATTCACATTAAGTTTAGGGGCCCTTTAATTAAATGAACTTAATTTTTCCTTGTTTTTTATGTTGTAAGGTGTATCTTTACACTTTCACATTTAATCTAGGGATTTCTTAATTGATTGAGGTCAATTTTCCTTAATTGGCCCCTTTAATTCAAATCCAAGCCTAATTAAATGAAAATTCAAAGGGATAAAATATGGAATTCATAAATGCCATTTCACAACACTAAACTTTGGAAGATGTGTGTCTTAGGGAAGTGGCCTAGGACCCATTTTCCATAGGATGAATGGGTCCTCACTTATACCTAGGACCCTATTTATACATAATGTTTAACAGTTCCTGATTTGTGTCTTAGGTAAGTGGCCTAGGACCCATTCACCCTATAGCGAACATGTACTCACTTAGACCTAGGAACCCTCTTTCGAATATGTTTTTGGCAGTATTTTAATGATTTTAAATCTATAATTCAATTTCTACTTGTGATATTTGAATTTTGGGAATTAATGTTAAGATATGTATAAATACAAGGTCATTTCACTATGTTTAATCCTATATTTTCAAGTGTTCAATTCCTAATAGCAAGTTTATAAGATCAAGAGAATTCAAAATCATTCTCAAGGAATTTCAAGGGCATATTTATAGAAGATTATTGCAACGTGGGACCCATATGCCACCTTGGGTGTGTACGTTCCCCTAGGTGTGACCCATATTCCACCTTGGGTGTATTAGTCCTATTCGGGGCCTTTTTAGGGTTTGAGTAGGAAATCAAGGTTTTTAATTTAAATTTTGTAAATGTCGGCATTTAGGATCTAATAAATGGTAAATTAGATAGGATGCGTATTAAATCTAAGTCTCACATTCATTTTTGCAACTAGCTAGAACAAGACAAGAAAGAAAGTAAGCAAAATATCACAAGAATTTGCATTCAAGAGCAACAAGCAAGAAAATTTGAAGTCTTGGAGCAACATTATAGTATTTTTGCAGGTCTTCAAGCTCACTTTCATTTTAATATCAAGCATTGCCAAATATTGATGATGGTTTCCTATGGATGACCATGATGGATTTTAGGTTGGGGAAATGCAACTAGCCAATGAACCGAGCCTAATGAATTGTTTCCTAAGTGATTCCATCTTCCATTATCATTCTACTTTCTACCTAAAGGATGGTACATGCATTCTTATGGCTTATTAGGGTGATTAGAGATCTCCGAAAGTGAGTCATCATCATTTTCATGTTTCATTTACCTAGCACATTAGAGTAGGGTTTGTTGCATTTTAGCTCTCATAATCTTAGATACACTTAAGATTAGGGCTTTCACACACATTTCCATTTCAGATCTATACTTTCTATCAAGGTTTAATTACCAAAATAGGGGTTTCATTAAGGAAAATCCCCCATAAGCAATCAATCTAATATTTTTTTTGCATATTTTTCAGAGGTTCAGATTTGGAATTGAAATTTGGAAGATATAGGAGGAAAGTGCAGAAATAGGAGAAAACATTCAGATTCTTCTTTTTCAAAAAGGAGGAGTGGGACTCATATGCCCAACTGGGTGTATTAGTCCTAGTACATCTTTTCTGCTACCTTTTTGTAGATCCCAATAGTCAATAGAATAAATCTAGATTTTATCTTGAAAACCCTAAAGTGAGACTAAATTTCCCCAACATGGCATATGAGTTTCGGTGTAATATTAAAAAATAATTTCTTGGGTTTACAGACCTTTTCTTGGCCTCTCCACTTGCCTAGGTACTTTTATGTTTCATTTTGTTTAACAATTTGATTTCATGCTTTCAAGTTTCTAGGGTTTTGTGTATAAGTGTTTGCATTTCTCCTTTGAAGCTTCATTTAATGGTGAACCCCCATCCAATTACAATAGGAACCCTCTAACCATCCCTCAATTGAGTCACTTGGTTGAGGGATCGAGGATTCCTAATGAGCTAAAGTGTGAAATAGGTCCAATTCTTTCTCCCAAAAGGTGGAACACCTATTTCCCTTGTGTTCAGTGTTCAAGATCAATCCAAGCATATCAAAGGCATTATCTCTAATCAAGTTTCATGATCAAGATCTATATTCATTAAGGCCACTTCATGCTAGTTTTTAGATTTATTATCCTAGTTTTCAAATAAGGTTTGGTGATTTTTTACATATTTTTGTTCATTCATCATTCCTTGTTTCAGGTTTCATTTCATTTCTAGGTTTAATGAACAAAATGGGATTTGAACAAGGCAAACCCTCATTCACCTACCAAACATTTTTTTCTCTATTTGATGCGTGATTGCAAATTTTAGGTTGAAGATCATTTGAAGATAAAAATTGAAGAAAGTTGCAAAATTGTCAAAGTTGCAAGAAATTTTTTCAAATCATGGAAACTCTTCTATAGAATTTATTTTCAGCTTCCCGACAATGAACATCTAGAATTTGGGAGTATAGATTGAGCAAAACAGAACCTAGAAAGCATTTTCTAGGAGCCTTAGCTAGGAACCATTTTCCATAGGGCAAATGAGTCCTCAGTGAGGTCTGAAAACGAATATTTTGTGGCAAGTACACATCATTCTCACCTTTCCAAATCTGCATTTTGATATTTAGTTCTATTAGTTTTCAGATCTCTCATTTATAGCTTGCATTTTGAATGAAATTAGAGAAATAGGTGCATTATACCCCCTTTTTTATCAATCCCATTTTGATCCACCACCAAATTTTTCTATTTTTCAACTATAAGAGTGAGTGGCATTCATAATATGAATATTATAAAAGTGTAAGAGTGAAAATTATAAAATCATAATCTAGTGACTAGTATTATATTTTCTTTGAAGTTGAAATGGGGAAAATTGTATGCTTCTTTATTTATGGTAGGGAGATATAATAACAATCTTCCAACTCTCTCATTCAAGGACAAACCTTAGAGATCTCAATGCGAAGTATGCAAAGGAGAAAGAAATATAGTAATAGGGCTATCCTAGGGGCTTATTGTAAAATAATGAGGGGTTCACCACGAAGTTAAGACTTGGAAAGACAAGTGCAATGTAAGATGAAATGCTTAACCCTAATGTGATGCAATATTTCACTAAATGACATAGAAATGTATGTAAAAAAAAATAGAAAGATGCAGGATGAAATTGGTGCACCTGGAAACCTGAAGGAGATTGAATGAGGCTCTGAAATGTTTGGAAATTATGACTTTAATTCTGGTTGGGACTCATATGCTAAACTGGGTGAATCAGTCCCAGATCTAGGTTTCTATGCAGGAACAAAAATCTGGAAAATGGGTATCAAAATCTGTAAAAAACCTGAATTTTGACCTAAATTGGGACTCGTACACCACAACTAGCGAATCGGAACAAAAGGATTTTTTGAAGCTTCAAAGTCTAAATTTGGTCTTCAAGGTCTTATTTGCACTTCCCAACTGATTTCTAGATCTGGAACCCTGATTTGCAGCCTGTAGAAGTCTTTCAAGTATCTCCAATGCAAGGTGACAACTTTGACAACTTTAGGCACTTTGAAAAATTTCTCCAAACTTTCTCTTCAATGTGTCTAGAATATAGACCTACAAATCACACACTAAAGAGAGGGAAAAATGTTGTTTTGTTAGTGGAAAGGGGTTTTCCTTGGTCAAACCCCATTTTGGTAATCAAACCTGTAGACACTGAAAAATATCTTAGTCCGCGACCATAATTTTTCTTGGTCTTCATCTCCACATAATTAAATAATTTTAATTATTTAATTACTCGTGATCATGTTCCTCTATTGATTAGATAGTTTTTAATTATTTAATTAATTCACTTCTTATCGTTATTCTATCATTGATCAATTAAATAAATTAATTGCATCAGTAATTCCCCCTTTCTTCAGTAATTAAATAAATAATTTTTTATCTAATTATTTCCTTATCATCATTCGTCTATAGTTGAATAATTAAAATTAATTATTTAATTATTCACTTATCTTTTAATTCTTCTATAGTTAAATAATTGTCAAAATTATTTAATTATCTCCCAATGCTTCCCTTTTATTAAATAATTAACTCAAATTAATTATTTAATGCCCCTTTCCCATTTCCTCTTATTTAATTAAAATGATTTTATAAATTATTTTAATTAATTTCCCACTTGTCTTTTCCTCAAATAAATAATTTGAATAAATTATTTATGCCTCCACTTGTCTAGATATTCATTCTCATGAATTGATTGTTTTCAATTTTTAATTCCTCCATATTCTTCCTCCACTATCTCATTTTTAAAATCTCGATCATTGATCTTTTTTGGGCTCTGTCTAATCTTGCCTGTCCATTTTGTAACCTCTCATCCTTTGGGTTGCATTTATTGTCATCCATCGATCTTAGAATCTTTCTAGAAGATTGATCTCATCCATTCATTTGAATGGTTGTCTATAATAGAAGCCTTTCTCCTCCATTTTCCCCTTAACAACCACTTATCTCCAACTTTCTTGCTTACAATTTGCAGGTGTTCGCACAAGTTAAACTACAAATATGAGGGAATATTTGCATAAGAAGAAATATGAGAGACAAGAGAAGTGATTCAACTTCAAAGGGGAGTACTTATTTTACTTGTTTTCATTTTTCTCTCTTCATTTGATTATATTCTATTGTTTAGATTGGGTATTAGCTTAGTAGTGTTGTGTTTGTCACTATTATCTAGGCTAGCTTGATTTTTCCCATCTTACATTGGTGAACCTGAAATGAAGACAAGATTTTATAGGATCCATATGACTTTCTTTTTACTTTTATAGGTTTTCAGTATGAAACGATGCATTTGAGAAGCACAATGATGCAAGTGATAAGGAATGACGTAATTTTTGAGAACAGTGATACAACTGTTTGGAGGGAAATCGGATTTAAAAGAATGACACATCTGTAGAAAATAGCGACACATTTGTCGGTGGGAAATTTGAATTCAAAATCATGACACAACTGCTCTGGTGTGACACAACATAGTGGCACATCTAAAGCCCTGAACGATGCAACTACCTATTTCAATGATAACTTTAAGAAACCCCCCTCAAGAAAGATATAAAATTCTAGAGAATCTTTCAATTTTTTAGGAAAAAATATTAATTTCTATTGGCAAATCTTTCCCTTTTAAAAAAAAAATATTAATTTTATTGGCGATTTTTTTACACCACTAAAATTTTGTAGAAATTTTTGGTGAATCTTGAAAAATAATAGAAAAATGCATTAATTATGATGACAAATCCATCCAATCTAAAAATAATTCTAATGGAAAAGTAGGGGCTCGAGGGTGAAATTAGCGATGGGTTTAAGGGGTAGACTATAATATTTACTTGCCACCACTGTTTTAAAATACAATATAATGACCCTAGTTGTATTTTGTAAGGAAAAATGTACCCATGATGTGTAATTCTCATGGGGTTTAAACTTTATTTTATATTATTGATCTAATGACTGTCATCGTACTCTATGAGGTAAAATATACACACAATCTACAATGCTCAACCAAAAATTATCTAGGCCCCATGAGCATTACAGATCGTGGGTACATTTTACCTCATGGAATACAATAAGGGACATTATATTATATTATAAATAAATGGTGGAAAATAAAGATTAGAAATATGTTCCTAAAGCAACTAATAATAATGATATACTATTGACGATTTAATATAGATTTCTATTATAATTTATAAAATTTAGGCAAATCTGATCTAATCATGTATCAAATATTGTGGTGAATTTTTGAGCTAAATATTTTAACAAAATAAATTCTTTGACGATTTAAATAAGACTATAATAAATTGTGTAAAAATGTAGCAACTCAAGGCACCTTATAGCTCAAACTATTAGCCAATTTTGGATTCCCAAATCTCAACTATTAGCCAATTGGCGAATATTAGCCACTAAAAAAATCAATGACCTGTTTAGTATAAATTTTTCCATTTTATGTTTGCTTTCAATTTTTCTTTTGGGTTTTTGAATAGATTAGGGGTTTTTGTGTTCTAATGGTTTTTTTTCAGCGTGTGGCTTTGGATTTAAGGAGTTCTCAAAAATTATTTCTTTAGAAACAACAAAAAATCAAGCTCTTTATTAGTTTAAGATTTAAGCAATTTTACTTTGTTTCTACAACTTGCATCAAAATCATATGGGTAAAAAAAATTGCATATCTCATTCATAAGGATTTAAAAATCTAATAAAAAAATGCATCTTTTCACTCATGGGTACTAAAATTAACTTGGATCAAATGTCATTGGTATAAAAAGAATCTAAGTGTCTTCAAATCATAAGCACAGATTAAAATTTACAAGTGTCTTTTGTGTTTTATGGTTTACAAATTGTCATAGAGTGCATATGCTCCCCTCTCATGCCATTTGGCAATGTTGAGGATCAAAATCATTTCTTTGGAATTTGTCCAAATCACACCCCACATTTGGATTTTGGGCTTAAAATGAACCTCATGTGAGTGTGAGTAAAAGGTGTTTGTGTATGCTCTCTCCTTGCAATCTGTGCAATTTGGGAGATCAAAATAGTGTACTTCCTCACTTTTTTTAACCTTATTTTAGAGGGCCTGCCACCCCACTTTGAAAGGTGGGAATGACCCAAGCGGTAACAAGCTAAAGCCAAGCTCTTCCAAACCGCTATATAAATTTAGTTTTTTATGAAAGCCATTTAGCAATAGGTACAGATGTGTCATACCAAAAAGTGTCAATCTCAGTAGCCTCATGAGCTACATTAAAAGTCTTTTCTTAGGAAGAGATTGGGAGGCCTCTTGACTGACCATAGTCTTGAGCTAATATTGCCACATGTATGGCCACCTTGAATAGATGCCCTTACTAAGAACCAATTTGTGTTAGTGGCCAAAAACCCTTTTATATGCTCATTGATCATAAGTGGTCGGACCTTTGAAGGTGCCCCATGTCTTCACTAAGCATGTGTAGAGACATGAATTCCTTTTTGGGGAATGATACTTGGTGAGCCTGAGAAGTGAGTGTCATAGAGGAGAGCTAGTACCACCAAGTCTCTAGTTGTCTGCCTTGTTTAAGTGGCTAGAGAAATTCGAGTGGGGATATCAACCAATGGTTTCCTTTCCAATTAGAGGAATTATGCATTGTTATCTATGTGTATTTTATCTTGATATCAAAAAAATTTCACATCCAAAACCAGACCAAAAAAAAGTGTTTATGATTGTATTATGTGTTTTCCAATCAAAATGAGTCAAAATGAGTAAAATCCACTCAAAACCAAGTCAAAAACCATCAAAACTACCAAAAACAACATTCTATCATCGCAACTGATAAGAATAGACCCACAATTGAGCTTTTACACTCCAACTAATAACTAGAAAACCACAACCATCCTACTAAATTGAATTTGTAAAAAATAGAGCCACAACTGCTATGCTGAACTGCATTTGTAGAAAACAGAGCCACAACTGTAAATCTAAAGTGCAATTGCATTCTAGAAACCCATAACCTAAAATGATGCATTTACAAAAAATAGTGCCGCAACTTCATGATAACTAGAAACTTCCAAAATCCTTGTTCAAATTCAATCAAATCATTTTTACAGTTACCCTTACTGCTAAACTAAAGATTTGAAAGCCTTTGTCAGTCTATTCTAGCATTACCATTTAGGATTACATCATATTTTATGTTGCATCGTTACCTTGCATAATCATTCCTAGACCTTAGGTCGCATTCATCCTTTCAAATTTCAGACTTGGGAAGACTACTAAGCTTTTTGGATAGTCCTTGGTTGCTTATCCATTTTTTCATTGACCTTAATCATTCACTTTATCAACCTTTACCATTATCACCTTGGTTAAATTTGAGTCTCAAGCTTGTGTCCTATCCTAGACTCAACCTTGTCAAAATTATCACCTTGATTATCACAAAGGTTAATGACATTTGGGTTTGTTATCTTGGACCTACATTAGCTTGGTTACCATCCTTTGTCTCAAATTTTAGGATTCATATCCTTAGCATTACCATAATCTCATTTAGATACATATCATACCATTTGATCATATCTTTAATTATCATCATATCAATCCTTAGTCTTGCACTTAAATTGTAACTTCATTTTGCATCTTTATTCCAAAAATACCAAAAAAAAGCTCAATTTCATCTTAACCTTAGTTGCATCATTGCCTTTGATCATTATCTTGACACCTTATCATTACCCTTGATCAATATTTAATCAACCTTTGGTATCCTTAGCATCCATTAGTTTCACATCCTCGCATAATCACATTGCATACTTATATCCAAAAAATCCCAAAAACATAGTTTAGCTTCATTATCACCTTGCATTACCTTCCAACCTTGCAAGTCTCACATGGTCTAAACGAGGTCATGAACCAAAAGAAAGGACATGGATTCCTCAAGTGATCCCTTTTATGACACCGCCCTTGGGAAAAATTTAAATCAATCCACACATCAAAGAGAGACACCATAAGGAGAATTTACATTGGACAACCTAAGCCTATAAGAATTTAACAAGAGAATGACACCCAAAGAGATTGAAAGAGCTTACCAAGACCCAAGAATTTCAAGCATGGTTGATCAACTTGTTGGTGCTGATCCTAATAGATTTTTCTATGCACTTACCAAAAAGGGTGCCAAACTCCTTAAAGGATTTGATGTGTCAACCATTGTGGAAGAAGATACACAAAATCCATTTTTCTTAGGGATGTCCTCCTCACAATAAATGTCAACCATACCACTTGGAACAAAAACAAACATGGAAATCACCACCACATACATCCCTAGTGATGAGGTAAAAATAACCTCATCATAACAAAATCTGGAAAGCTTACTTTTGCTAATTCAATCCTAAGCCTGTGCCAATTTATTAAACTCTAGGAGAAGTAATTACTTATTTTAAGGAAAATTATGCTTTCTTTCTTTCTTTTGATCAATTGAGGAAATTGTCCAAAGCAGGTTTAATGGGATGATTTGAGAATTTTTGTAGGGATTAATAGGTCATCATGCGGCTGTTGGAGAAGTTTAGCCAGCACGTGCCTCAAGAGTAATGTTGCGAACCCACTCCTAGATGCCTGGATGATGCATCGAAGATTCAGTTTTAGTTTCTTTAAATTTTGTTGTTAAAAACTTTATGTCTCTTCTCGAGCCTTCTACATGTTTTAAAAGCTTTAAAGACATCAAGTTAGTTTTAAGTTAAGGAAGATTTTTTCAATGGCTATCCATGCCATCTTAAATTTAGGATTTAGTTAAAAATTTATCTATAAAACTGTAATTTCATAAGTACTGAATAAGAAAGAAAGGAAGTATTGTTATGCTGTTCACATGGTTTTGCAAATCACTGTTAAAATGAGTTATCTGATTTTTGTCTATTGGTAACTATTGAATTTGAATGATGGTGACTGTTTGTAATAAGAGGATTTGAGAATATATAGTTTATGTGAGTTAAAGACGAAGTAGTAGCCCACAAGCTGGCCACTCGAGGGGAGTTAGCCTAGATAGATAAGTATTTTTTTTTTAAGTTATTTTCTTTGTTAAAGGTAAATCGTTGTTCAGTAGGAATTAACAAGTTGTTGACGAGTCGAGTCTGTTGTTCCGGAGCACCATTGTTTTTAATTCGTGTAAGTTATCTTCTATAGTTGATAATATTCCTTTACTGTTTAAAAGATGTTTAATTGTTTATTTCCTTACTTTTCTGTTTCTGTAATACATTAGTTGTTTAGTTTGCTTGTTTCCATGCTTTCTAGTTTAGTCGTAATGATTTCTAAATTAGTTGTCTTATGCTTTTTAATTTAGTATTTCTGGATTTTCTTAGAGTAATATTTTTTTCTAGTTAAGAAGTAATGGATTTAGATTAGACTTGATTTATGTAGTTTGAAGAAAAATTGAAAATATAAAATAGGTTGTTCAAATAATCGCCTTCTGCAAACTACCTTGGATACTGCCCGGTCGATAATTGACAATCAATTATTCTAAATTAGTAGGACCTAATGATATCCTATCACTTTTTGGCGCCATTTCCGGGCACTTCTTAAAAAGACTTTTTGCTTAAAGTGTTATTAGGAGACGGTTTGAATACAATTTTTTATGCCAAAAATATCTTAGTTGGCTTTCTTTTCTGCATGGTCTGAAAAAGAGGCCTTCACAGACATTTTATACCAAGGATGCCCCCAAAATACGTACCTATCATACATAGGGAATCCCAAGGCTTAGATGACCACACTTCTAAAAAATTATTTGAGCCTACTCCACCAGAGGCTTTCCATTATTTACCTGTCGAGCAATTGGCAGAACAACCAGTTATTGAGGAAATTGTTTTTGGGGAACATACTCTTCTGAACATCATGGGAGATCATAGAGCTGAATCTAACCACAATGAAACTCAACCTCCAATAATGTTTACCTATCCTATTACGTTGGACGCTGATGATGATATTGTCATGAAGAACATTTCTCCAGCTTTCCTTCCAACCTTTTGTGGCTTGCCTTCGTAAGACCCTGACCAATTTCTCTTTAAATTTAAAGTCCTATGTCAGACTTATGATTATAAGAACAACCAAAAGTTGAAGTTTTTTTCATCAACTTTGAAGGACTCAGCAATGCACTAGTTCATGGGATTGGGTTCTGGTAGTATAACATCCTGGGAAGAAATGGAGACTATTTTCTTGCAAAACTACCAGAGTTACTGTAGGGTAAGTGATCATAAGGAGGAGCTGTTTAAGCTAAGGAAAAATGAGGATGAAAGTTTGGAGGATTATCTCTATAGGTTCCTCTTCCTGTCCAAAAGATGTGGAGAAATGACCATTAGTGTAGAGATTCTCAAAACAATATTTCTTAAAGGTCTTGATGATGACGCTCGAAGAAATCTTGTTTAATGGGAAAAGGTGACATATCTCAATTAACTCTTGAAGAAATATGTGATTTTTCTCAGAATTTCTCCCGTACTAGGGGAGGAATCTGCAAAACTAATATTTTTAAAGGGTCTAATGAGATAGGTAAGCTCCGTGAATAAATAGCAAATCTAAAAACGAATATTCTCATGTAGTTGAATACCACCTTAGATGGTATACAAGCTAAAATCCGCAACCTTAAGACCTTGTCAATTTATTGTCCAAGGTGTCAGAATAAACACCTATAGCATGAGTGTCCTTTGGATAAAGTCAATGTTTGTCAACTGTGTGAGCAAAATCATCCTACAAACTAGTGCAAGCTTTTGTCAGATATTAAGAATACTAAGGAAAAAACAATTCAGGTTGAAGAAGAAATACATGCTTTAAACCAATGTCAAGGAGGTAATTTCCCTTATGGACAAAATCCTAATCCTACATGGAGACCACAAAATAATTGGGCTCATAAGCAATGGAATAAATTTTGGAATCAATCACCTCCACCTCAACCTAGCTGGGGAACTCCTTATTAGGGATCACCTGAGTGGACAAACCACACATGGGGCAATCAACAATGGCCAAGTCAACCTCAACAATAGTGGTACCAACAACATGCATTACCCCAATGGAATCAGGCACAAAATCAGTTCTATACTAAACGAAGGAGGAATAAACAATAGAACCTCTTACCTCTAGCTTAGAACCCTCCTCAAAATGAGTAGGTAAACCAACCTCAACTTCAAGCGCAACCGCTTCCCAATGCTAAAAATAATCAGCAAAATACACCAGTCTATTCTACCAAACATGAAAATGTTACTGGGCTTAATGTGATACACTTCGGAAATGTGCAGTTGCATTCTGGTCAAACTCTTCAACCACCAACCATTGAAGAAATAGTGGAAGAAGCTGAGCCTAAAAGTCCAACAAGATACATGTCGTCTAAGCCAAATATTACTCCTCTAGACAAAGAGCCTTTTTTCAACAGCAGGGGCTGCTGACTTGTCTCAGGGGGAGGAGGGTTAGTCCTTAAGTCAACATAAGGAGGATCCTATTCCAAGAAAGAAAAAGATGGCACCATATCCAGAACATTTAAAGTCCATAACTCCGAAAGATACTCTAGAACTATCTTTGGCTACAGAAACTGGGTTAATTCAGGAGATTAAGCAGTGGCAAATTGAAGTTCCTTTATTGCAAGCAATAAAAAAAATCCCTGAATTAAACTAGTTAATAAAACAATTATGTATCAAAACACTAGGGAGAAAGCCAAAAACGATAAATATCGTTCATATTGATGGTTATTTAGCTGATTTTCTATCTGGAAAGACTATTGCTCTAAAATACGATGATCGTGGAAGTCCACTTATAACTGTTACAATCAATGAGGTAACAATACCAAATGCACTAGTGGATCTAGGAGTAGCTATTAACGTGATGACTATGGATGTAATGGAAAAATTAGGTTTAACTGATTTACGTCCTACAACCATAGTCTTACAAATGGCAAATCAGTCTATAGCCATCCCAAAGGGTGTCATTAAAAACATCCTTGTCAAAGTTGATGGATTGGATTATCCAGTTGAATTCTAGGTAATTCAGTCGCTTACACCTAAGGATATCTATCCTATAATTCTTGGAAGACTTTGGCTGGCCATGGTTGCTACTAAGATTGATTGTAGGGAAGGGGGAATGACCATTTCGCATGACCAGGATAGAAAACACTTGTTCTTATATCCCCCTGCTAAGCCTACTGAGCTTGAAAAAGTCTGGGTTGATGAACCTGAGGAATCAAATGGTTGAGATAGTTTTGCATGGTGGTAATTGTTCAACAAAAACTGCCAAACCTTTGCAGTTTTATTTTTTACCTTTGCGGCTGCGCCTTACCTTTCAAATGCTCACTACCCTTGGCGTGCTCCACGTGGCTTCCTCATGAAGCTTTCTACTTTTTATGTCGCTTTGCTTTTCGTCAATCTTCATCTGCGTGCCATGTGGCTTTTTCTAGTTGCTTTTCAAACTAGGCTCGCCTTGTACTTCCTTTTGCTCGGCGTGCTCAACATGGCTCCCTCTTAGAGCTTTTCGCTAAGCATCTCCTTGAATTTGTTTTGGGCTCTGTCTATGCGACACATGGTGATTTTTGCTGCGTCGATTACCTTGGAAATGCTTCTACACCTTTTTGTACTTTCTTGCTACCGTGTTTCCTACTGTGGCACTGCGTGTTCGTTTCTACTACTACGTGGTTTCTCATTTCCTATCATGGCTTCATTGGCATGCTCTTGGGCAATCGATGTTTACTATGGTGGCTCGAGGTGATCTGGGTCATCGGTCTCTGCTCGCGTTTTTCCTTCTCTTGATGTGTTTGAGGCGGTGGATTGGCCTATAAATACGGCCATGTTTCTCTTTAGTTAGTTTGTTGATTAAGTTTACAATAACTCCTGAGCACTGGGAATAAAGCCTTTGTAATAGTTTTATTTAATTTGAAGACTCCAGACTGTGCCAAATAAATTCGATGTTTTTGTTTTTCATGCATTTAGTGAGACTATTGGTCTGTGCTGTTATCGTCTTTTGTTGTATGAATGCCTGTTCTTCAGCTTTTGTAATGCTTCATAATTGAATGAATACAGATCATGTTTCTTCGACTCTTATGTGTTAGCTAAGGTTATGCTAAGATTATGTTATGCAAATTAGAGGGTACTCTTACGTTTTAAGTGCTTTTGAGAAAATTAACTTGACGAATAGCAATTTAGTGGTTTGGGCTTTTTCATTCTGCACTGTGCTCTGGTGAATTTGTCTAAGATTTTGGCGCATCGTCTATAGTGTAGATTTTATATTTTTTGCTATCTTTATAACCTTATACTCCCCCCACTAAATGAAGAGCCGACTTCGGTAAAATCTCAGAGGTCACTTAGCTAGCGCACAATGTCCCCCAATAGCTAAGTTTCCCATGAGACTGCTGCTACATGCAAAATTCTGCGTCAACAATTCTTTTTCTGGCACGCCCGATAAGACAACGAACTAGCATGTTCACCTGGTTTTATAAGTGTGTATGAGCCATCGGCCTGTAACTATGTTGCAGACTACAGGAGTTCCTAGCCAACTCGTGCCACCATTAGTTTTTGTGCACACGAGAGGTCACCGAGGAAGCCCTTCACCTCCTTCGTCTCCTCCTTCTCTACCGTCACCTGCTCCGCCTATACCTATGGCTGCTAGAAATTATATAGCCTGAGAATCTGACACTTCTTTAGTTGCACCTATGCCTCCTGCAGTATGGGCTTCAATCCCTGCTTCCGCTCTAAAAGCTATCCCTAAGTATTTTTGGGATGAGTCAAAGACACCAATGAAATATTTGCAAGATGTGGCAGACGTATGTCTAGTACACGATGTGTCTAATGAAAATGTAGCTCTTAGGTTGTTGGCCACCTCCTACCAAGGAAACGCGCTAAAATGGTATAGGACTCTTGAAGCTAATACTATTGCAACTTGGGACCAGCTCGGAACTCCGTTTTATGAGCATTTTTCGAATGCTAGTGATAGATCATCATTGTATAATCAACTGGAAAATATAAAACAAGCTCCTCATGAAGCTCTACCGGATTTCAATGTGAGGTTCCATTCGACTTGGCAGAGAGTGCCTGTTGGCAGCTGACCACCTCCAGATTTGGCGTTCATGTTCTACCTAAAGTTGATCAATGCCGATATCTCCATGATGTTACAAGCTCTTGGTGAAGAGACTCTACCCAATGATTATGCCTTGGCTATCACTGCGGAAAATAACGTGATTGCCATTGGAAAGTTGGCACTGAGACCGATAATGCCATTATTTATGGAGTGCAATGCCATAGAAGCCGAAGTTCCTTCCACTAGCGTGCCTACAACTTCACCCCAATCTATGTACATGTAACCCAGAAGTGCTTCGAGCACAACTCTGACAGTAGCTCTTGTGCCTAATCCCTTGGCTGCCGAGATGAACAAGATGAGAGAACAGATGCGAGCTATGACTAATGAATTTACTACTATGAAGTGACAACAATATAACTATTAGAAGTCGGCTTACCAGAATTACCAAGGAAAAAAAGTTCTGTACGATTCAAATCAGTGGTAGGATAGGTCATGTGGAAATACCTCGGCTCAGTCGAGTAACCAAATGGTTCCAGTAACCCTGCCAATGCAAACCGTTCATCCTAGTTTGAATAAAGAGTTCGTGGCTGGACAAAACAACTTAGCCGAAGATGCCAATTCATGGTGTTTTCCCTACAATGATGCACACATGCCAAGAAATTGTCCACGGGGAAATTTGCAACAAAAGATCATAGAACAACATAGCCAAGGCTGCGCACCAGACCCCGACAACCAATCATATGCCTCCCAGCAGATGGACAATGCTATCCTTGCCGCTCAAATGCAAGGGATGTCCATCCAGTAAGAGTCAGACATTGTTCCAGACCAAGCACTCTTTTCTTGGATGGAAGGAGAAGAGTCGACATTTTCGAATGACATCCCTATGGATAAAGTGCCCTAGGTGCAATCTGACTACAACACATGTTCAAAGCATAGATTCACTGGGGAGTTCACAAAATTGCCTACCAATGCTTCATCTCATCCAATGCCTAGCCCAATGGCAGGCCTATTGCCAATCCCACCAAAGTCTAAAATGGTTATTCCTAGCTCTCTGAATCCACTTCCTCTGAAGGCGAAGACTCCTACGATCACCCCTATTGTTGCCAAATAGCTGGACGCACCGACCGCGAAGCCCATGTCGGTTGTGAAACCTAAAGAGCAAGCAAACATGACTCACTAGTCGAGAGCACAATTCAATGTGGTGGAACAACTAAAAAAGTCATCTGCCAACACTTCTTTGTGGGATGTCTTAGCTATTCTAGAGCAGAAGGTACTACTGTAGAAGGAATTGTCGGGAGAGGAAGATGCGAAGGTGCCTAGCCAGTCCAATGAAGAGAAAGTATCCAAGTCGGACCTAGATAAAGTGCTAACATTTCAACCGGGGGAGAAACTCGAGTTTGGAAAAGAAAGTAAGCCTAAACCTAAGCCTTTATTTCCAACACTTATTATTGGTGACAAGTTGTTACATAATTGTATGATCGACTCTGGTGTTAGATTCATCGTCATGCCGAAGCAAGTAGCTGATGCTTTGGGTATAAAATATGAGCCTCTGAACAAAGGAGTCATGCAGCTAGATGGAAATAAGGTTGATACCATTGGGGTAATCAAGGGATTTCCTATGACTTTGTTTGCTTGCCCTAGTATCATTGTAAATCAAGATACTGTACTCATTAATATTCCTCCTCTATTTGGGATTTGTTTGTCCCGAGAATTCACAACAAATGTTGGAGGATATCTAGTGCTGGACTGGTCACACCTAATTTTAAGGACCAAACATGGAGCCAAGATGAAACTATTTTCAGAAACTTTGCATTCCGAACATGTTGTTGACGAGGCCCTGCTCAATTTTGAAGTAGCACATACTTCAATCACTTGGGAAGAGAGGTTCAATGTAGAATTTCTGGAAGAAGAAGAGGCTACTAGCTCCCGAACGAAAGATGAAGAAAATTTGTTGAAAGAGTTTATTGATATAGACCCTTTCGGGAATTACCATGCAACTGGCCTCAGAAACTATGTTATACATGAAGAGGGGTAGATTATGCCCTAAGTTACTAAGGAGCCTAGAGGTGGACAATCTTTAGAATTATGGACTTTGTACTTCGATGGCACCAGACGTAGAGTAGGAGCTCGGGTGGGGATTTTTTTTATATCCCCTTTCGAGGAAAAGACCTTGAGGTCGTATTGTTTCCAGTTCATGCGTTCAAATAACGAAGCAAAATATGAAGGTTTTGTCCATGGTTTAAGCCTTGCAGAAAAAATGGGTGCAAAGCAAATAAGTGTGTTCGAAGATTCAGAGTTGGTTGTCAACCAAATCCGTGGAATTTCTACTACAAAGAATATTCGTATGCGATCTTATCGACATAGAGTCTGGGATCTAATTGATAAATTTGAGGCATTCAATATTCAAGCTATACCAAGGGAGAAGAATTCTGAAGCCAACAGAATGGCGACTATTGGGGCTCAGTTTGAGCTAGCCTCCAAATTATTAAGAAATAAGCATGCGGTGAGGGTAATTGTAAGACCCGCTATTCCAAAGAACAATCAAGACTGGCAAGTGTTTGGCAACGATGCTCATATTGTATCATTCCTCTAGTCATCTAGAGAATTCACCAATCTGTTGCAACCAAAGATCGCCGAAGCTTATGGGGATCAAATTATCCAACTGAAATCCAACAAGCTTCTAAGAGGCCTAGTCACTCTGAAGAGCCTATTTGATTTCAATGATGCGACAAGAGACAAAAGGAAGCTCGTGGCTGACAAGGGTGATTACACCAATTTTCATATCGGGGAAGACAAAAAGCTCAAGGTTGGGAAAGAAGTTTCTCAGAAGAATAAGGATAGACTAAGGCTTTTCTATGAAGAATATCCGAGTGTAGTAGCCTGGTCATATAATGATTTTAAGGGATACGATCCCGAGATCATCAAGCATACAATTGAGTTATCAGAAGGGGAAAAGCCAGTTCATTAAAGATAGAGACCTGTGAACCCAAAGATAGAATCTCTCATGTCACAGGAGTTGAATAAATAGATCGCCTCTTGAATAGTGTTTCTGATAAAACATAGCACTTGGGTGTCAAACCTGGTACCGGTCCAGAAGAAAAATGGAGATATATGACTATGCGTAGACTTTCGAGACTTGAATAGAGAATCCTTAAAGGATCATTACCCCCTGCCTTCAATGGAGATAATTCTACAAACTGTAGCTAGCTCTAAAATGTTTTCAATGTTGGATTGTTTTTCGGGCTACAACCAAATTTGGGTAAAGGAAGAGGACCAACACAAGACAACGTTCACCACCAAGTGGGGGACTTATGCATATGCCAAGATGCTTTTTGGACTCTCGAATGCCGGAGCCACTTTTCAAAGAGCCATGGATATTTCCCTTAAGGATTCGATCCACAAAATTATACTCATCTATCTAGATGATTTGACAGTATTTTCAAAATTTGCTGATGATCATTTTGCTCATTTGGAGCTTATCTTCTAGAAGTGCCAGGAATTCAGGATTTACTTAAACTCGAAGAAATGTGTGTTCAGAGTTCCCCAAGGGAAGTTATTGGGGTATGTTGTCTCTAAGGAAGGCATTTCCATTGATCCTAAAAGAGTTGATGCAATCCAGGAGCTCCCGTTACCTGTCAACAAGAAGGGCATGCAGTCATTTATGGGTGAGGTCAACTTCATTAGCCACTTCATTGCAGATTTTGTAGGGACTGTTTTGCCTATTACCTTAATGCTAAAGAAAGACCAGATTTTCAAATGGACGGTGGAGGCTAGAAAAGCTTTCGAGCTTATAAAGGAAGCTATTTCTTCTGCTCCTATGTTGGTGAACCCCGACCTGTCAAAGGATTTTATTATGTACGTTTTTGGTGGTGGCAACAACATTGCCACTGTGCTTATGCAAAAAGATGATGAAGATAAAAGGGAGTCCCCTGTTGCCTTCTATTCATGAACCTTAAAAGAGTATGAAGTACAATACAACTTTGTAGAAAAGCAGGCCTTTGCAATTGTGAAAGGACTTAAGAAGTTTCGGCATTTGATATCATACAATAAGGTGATCGTTTGTGCACCGCATCCTAGTGTGCGAGAGTATATCATGGAGGGAGAAATCATAGAAAAGAGAGCTAATTGGATCACCAAGATCCTAGAATATGATATTGAAGTTAGACCTGTCAAAACTATCAAAGGAAAGGGACTGTGCGAGTATCTCACTGAAAATAGTGAAACAACGACAAAGCTTGAGGCTCCGAAACCTATGTTATTGAACGAAGAAAGTTCTTAGGGTGACTAGCTTGAAGATAGAATAAACTTCATGCAAACGGGAAGGTATTTGATCAACCTACCTTCTTTTAAAAGGCGTTTCTATCGTTTACAAAATAGTAATTATGTTCTCCTGGAGGGTGTCTTGTTTAAAAGAAAATTTAATGGCATCCTACTAAGGTGTGTAAATGAGGAGCAGGCCAAGAAAATATTGGATCAATACCACAATAGCCCAACTGGAGGATATGTTTTTGCAAGAAACATGACAATAAAAATTATATGTGCTAGTTATTTTTGGCCAACACTTTTCAATGATGAATTTTTACTAATTAAATCTTGCAATGAATGTCAGTTTCATGTTGGAAAGAGAAAGAATTTTGCTATGCCATTAAGGCCTATAGTATTAGAAGAACCTTTTTCTCAATGGGGTTTATATTTTATTGGGATGATTAACCCTTTCTCCTCAGCCGGACACAAATGGATATTGACAGCTATGGACTACTTCACTAGGTGGGCTGAAGCAGTGCCATCGAAAAATGCAACAAAAGTGGAGATTGGTAATTTACTGGAGGAGTTGGTAGCCATATTTGGCCCACCCAAAACAATCATCTTCGATAATGCTAAAACATTCCTCAGCTCGAAGATGAGCTAGTTCGCATTAAAGTATGGGGTTTTCCTGAAAACTTCTTCTAACTACTATTCCTAGGGGAATGGCCTCGCAGAGTCTACAAACAAAAACCTCATTAGGTTAATAAAGAAAATAGGCTTATAACACCAGAAAGAATGGCATCTAGGAACCTCCAAACAGTGTTGTGGGTAGACTGAATCACGGCCAAGCAGATACTAAAGAAATCTCCTTATGAGATGGTTTATGGGAAAGAGGCATTGCTGCCTATTGCCATGGAAATTCCTGCCCTGTAGTTGCTTAAATCTCTAGAGATTGAACAAAATGGAGCAATGGAGGTAAGGTTTTATGAGCTACTCGAGGTACAAGAAAAAAAAGAGCACGCCCTTGAGGCGATGAACAGCCACCAATAGGTGGTAAAGAAAATGGTTTGATAAAAGGGCATCGGATCAAGAGTTACAAAGCAAGGACTTGGTGCTCAAGTTCAATGAATGTGGAGCAAATCCTGGTTAGTACAAAAAATTCGACAGCCTTTGGGAAGGACCTTTTAAAATTACCTAATGTAAATAGTTCAACTCTTTCGAGTTGGAAGAAAAAGAAGGTAATGCCCTAAGTATTCCAGTTAATGGAATACATCTTAAAAAAAATTATTAATTCTGCCTATGTGAAGGCTGTGTAAATTGTAAATATGTAATTAATATTTCCTGCTTTAAAATTTTGGATCTTCTCAGTGCTTTATGATAATAGGAATGGTGCAAGAAATTAAAAAAAACATTGTAAGTGTACCAAGATTTCTAAAAAAACATATATTATATATATTGGCCGAAAAATTATATTATATAAGGGAGAGGCCAGTGGCCTTATATCAATATTTACATATGTCCGCTATGAAGCGGAGCTTGAAAGTGAAAAACCAAAATTGGGGACCATTTTCATTCTTAGATTAATAGTGGGAAGGACTAGCAATTGCAGCAACAGGCGGCACGAGATCAAGGAACACCATTCTTTCAAAATGCTTGTACCACTTGAGGTTTTGGAATGGTTTAATATAATGCACCTACATGAGGAAGTAATAGCTAGCGTGGACCTTGACATGATGCTCCTCATGAGTCTCCAATTCGAAGCCGAAGAGGACGGGCCTGGTTGGAACAAGTCCTCCATGCAGTTGTTGCAGATGAATGTTACGAACCGAAGGAATCCCACAATCAAATTGAGCCACACGCACGATCTGCTCCAGACCTCTGAGGTAGCATCGAGGGAAAACTCACTTTGTTAGTTTTAAGATCTTGCACTTGGAATCGTTGATGTCCAGCAGCGAGACGACAAATTCGGAGCAGATGCTAGTGTTTACCTGGTACTATTCCTCATACTCTACACAATATTTACCCAAAACCCACTTAATTTCCTTCACATACAACAGGTTTCTCATACTTGTCATACGCTTTAGGCACCTGCACCTAATTTTGCCTAAGAAGGCAGCTTGAGTCTTCTTGCAGACTAACCTTATTGGTGTTTCCATGCTGTTTGCTATTTTGGCTAGAAAAATGAAATTGCTAAGATAAGAAAAGCTTGCTAAGCTAGGAATGCTAGGAAAAATTGTGATTTGCAATGTTGCCAAGGGTCTTATTTATAGACTAGCCAGGGTTCACCAACCGAGGTAAGCCATAATTACAACTGAGCCTAAGTGTGTCGCCAAGCCTCATTTTTAGTGCTGCAGCATGTGAGGTGATGGGAATATGCAAGTACAGTTGCAACTTGCTTTGTTCAGGTTGCCAAATTCATTAGAAGTTGGTCAGGTGCCAGCACAAGGAGTTGTCATCCCATTTGATCAAGGCAAATCTTAAAGACAGGTTGTTGGGTGACGCGCCCATGTAGGTTCAAGAAAAATTAGTAAATGCATAAACCTTGCGAAGGTCTTTTTGCAAGGTTGTCTTGGTTTGTGGTTCAAGAAAAATCAGGCACCACCTTATGCGAAAATCTATCTCTTAAATGTAGAGGGAAATTTGGTAGGTTGGCGATCTTTTCGCATGCACGAAAAGCTAGTGATGCATATGGCAACTAGATATGAATGGTTGGCACATACCTTTCTCAACCATTTTTCATGAAAATCAAAAAGGTAGGTTAGATATGCAGAGAAAATTATTTGCAAGGAGTTATGTAAGGATAAAACAACTAAGGCATTCATAAGAGAGAAAAAAGTTTTCAGAAAAAGCTAAAGCGTATGTGAAAGTTTGTGAAAAAGTTCTTGTGAATACCAAAAATGGCTCAGATTGCAGAGAACCCAACACAGGCCCTAGCCCCAACAAGTATAATCGAGCAAATGAGGAGGGTGCCCTGCATGTAGCTCTATGATAAGGAGTCTTATGCTACTCCAGGCATCCCCACAAAGCCTTGCTAGCCTTTCACCAGTTAGGTGGACTAGAGAATACTAAACACAATTCCTCACAGAGATCAGGCTTTGGTTGTAGCGGATTGAGATAATGTCTTTGATCTTGAGCTATCCCACAATCCTAAGAGCCTTAGGGGGGCCGCACATGAGAAAATGAAGAATGTAGCAAACCCTTTCAACAAGTGTCTATGGTTCTGTGGGCTTCCACAGTACATGGTTCCTTTGGTACACCCTTGCCCAAAAATTGTGGCAGCATGCGCAACACGCTTCAACCCAGACACTGGAGTGATAAGCGACACTAATTTCAGGGTAGTCATTATCCTTGAAGTTGTTCAGGATATGTTGTGCGTCCCACTCCCCTTGACTCGAGAGATTTAGATTTTTGAAGTAAGCAAAATGCAACAAAAGTGGGGAGGGATCGAAAAGGCGTAACAGTTTTACCACACCGAAATCAATCAGCCGACAAGTAATTCAGCACCGCCCAAATTCCCTTTTGAACTGAAGGCTCTGAAAGGTGGGTCTTCTTCTGTCGCTTCTATGCTAGCGCTGGTGTGTGGTCTGGATACAGACAAACACGTTTTTGAGTTTCAAATGTGCCTCAGCTTTATGTTGAAGAGGAATCATGAGGCTCTGCTCCTAGATTTTGCAAGATTTATTAGTGATGGGATTTGGCAGCAACTGTAGGAATTCCAAGTCAGTGCTAGGTTTAGGTATTCCTCTTTCCTGGCCTACTTGATATTACACCATAATCTGGATTATTTTTTGACATTTATGTCTCTGACTATTTTTGAAGAATGCAGCTTGAGAAAGCCAATTTTGACATGGACTCCTATCATGTCGAAAACCTTTGATTACTATGCATTTTTGGATTTATTCTTGACCCCAACTCTGAGGGCTTTGGATGGAGCTGGCATCAATATGACCACACGCATATCACCCAGATAAAATTCCTAGTTGGGAAAACTTGTACCGCCCTATGATTGGTTCTTTGGCGTAGATTTCACCATACTCCGCATGCGAGGTTTTGCTTGGGAACCCTTCTGGCTCCCCTGTTTTCTTTCTGATAGAGTGTTGGCCCTAGAAGCAATGAAGCAGCTATGTACTATTGACAATGATTATTGGGGGGTTAAACATTTAACCTCCTATTTGTTGCTGCCATTCATGTTTGGTTCTGTGTCACTGATCAAGAAAAGGACTTCAAAGATTGATACTTCAGAGATTCTACTTTTGAAGTTGGGACATCTCAGGTTGGTGTTGATAGATGATACCTAGCATTACAACCCCAAAAATATTTTATCAGGGGTTGGCATCAAAATCCTCATTCACCTCGGCCATTCTGGGACCCTTGGAGAAATGTTGAGGAGGGGGATTTGAGCTAATATATAGGCCTTGAATATTTTCCTACTATGGATGAGCGACTGCCATGGGGTATGTGCAGGATCATCATGGAAAAAATAGGCCCTTAAATGGCAATAAAATAAAAAAAAATCAGAGTTAGGAAAGTTGACATAAAAAATTGAATAAGTTACCTATACTATTTCAAACATATGTAAGAATAGAATCTGGAGAAAATTGAATGTAGTTTCTAAACTACTAGGTTTATTTAAAAAATAAAAAAATCTATTTAGTGAAAATGTGAAATTTCAATGGAGTAGTACTAAAATTTCAGGCTAAAAATAAGAAGTAGGTGTTTGTCTAACCACCCTAATCAGAATAAAATGATAATATTTTTTTATAATATTTTAGATATAAGTAGAGGACTCAAGTCCCGATGTGATGCATATTTTTTTCTAATTTTTTTCCAAGTAAATAATTAATTATGATTTTTTTTTACAACTTTTAAAAAATATAAAAACTCATATGTCTGACCACCTTAACTTGGTCAAAACTTCATGAAATTCAATTCTCTTTTTTGTAGTCCTATAGTATGTGAATCATATAATGTGACACATATTTTGGATTCAAAAAATGTGATACCATTTGAAAGCTATAGATTTTTTTCAATCAGCCTATCAATCATGACTTTAGTCATAATTCAAATAGAAAATGAATAATAATTATTTATTAAATTAAAAGTAAAGCATAATTTATTTTGGTGGAAAGATGAGAATCTCCTTTAAAAACCCTTTTCGTTTCATCAATTTTGGGTAAAAAAAAAGTCATCAGCCACATGGGTCATCATATCACTTACATATCACCACTTTTTGGCCCATTATGATCCTGCACATACCCCATGGCTAAAATTTTACTACATCACGGGGAAAGCCAACCCAAGGTAGAAGATCAACCCATCCCTGTGCACCCAATTGAATAAACTCAATTGGATGTCCGAGAAGATTTGAGACTTCTAGATATACCAGCAGGAGACTCTAGCAACCGACAAGCATCATGAAGAAGTGGTCCTTGATGAAGGATTTGATGATATCTGGGAGAAAGAGCATCTGGACATATAAAGGTCTCTAAACCGTTCAACATCTGTGCAGAGCCTAGGGAGGAAGTAACTCAAAATCCCCCTGCCATTGTCGAGAATCCAATGCATGAGAAGGATACTGGTAAACAACTTGCACAAGAGGAGGATTCACACATACAAACATCGAAGCCATCCAGCTCCTCTAAATCAACAAGGAAGCGGGTGAGGACTACCAGTGGTCGGAGGTGGGTCATTGTTGTCCTCGATGATTATCAAGAGGAAAAGCGACAACGAACCAGAGAGTCTAATGGAGAAGAAGAGCGGTTGACAGAGGAAGCTGTTGAAATGTCTGCAGCTCCACACAAGCCTTAGGTAAAATTTCCTCGCTCTTCTCTCTCTACCATGTCTCTGGTCTCTTCTTCATTTGCCCCTACTTTTTCATCTATGCCAGTTTTCTCTATCGTCGGATATCCCGGGTAGTCCAGTCTTACCCCTCCTGGTTTCCCATTATCATCCTCTGCTTTCCATCCCTTACCCAGAACACAATTTGGTGTAAGTGTTGGGATCATGAGCCAAATGTTTTTATCTCCAATGCCTATCCCTATAGTTGGCGCATCTCCATCTTTCCCCTACACCGCATTATCATCCCCTTCAAGTGGCCATTTCATTCCACCATTCTCCTCGGCCATTATTACGAGGCCCAATAAGACTTCTGATGCGTTATGTACACTGTCTTTCCCGTTGGTCGTCCCATAGGAATTCTCTTTTGTTAGTGGCTTGGGCATCCTTGCTCAGGAATATTTTTCACAAGTTGATGCAAACAAGAGCACTCGGACTAACCGTATCAATAAAAGAAGATAAAAGGATGCAACTAGGCAGGCAAAGCCTCTCTTGCAAACAGTATTCAATGAAAGTCAAAATTCCTTGATGTTTGAAAAAATCACTCCCAATGTGATTAAACTGGTAATAGAGATGCTACCAAGTGATTACTCTGTAAATGCTATCGGGCTAGACTTGCAGCAGGCCTACCTGCGAGATAAGGTTGAGCTAATGGAGGAGACCTAGAAAATTGTGACCATTGATTACCTCAAGCTTAACCACTAGGCGAAGAAAAAGGATGATCAGATAGTGGAGCTCAAGGGTAAGGTCGACATCTGGGTAAACAAGTTTAAAGCCCAGGAGAACAAAATAAGGCGCATGGAGAAGCAGAGGAGTGTCTTCTAAAGTCAAATCAGAGAGCTGCAAGTTATGAGTTCAGAGATCGTTCCGAATCTCCAGCAGGAAGTTGAGCTGAGCCGAGCAAGCGAAGAAAAAATTCATGCTACATTTGTGCAGCTAAGTGAAGGAATGAAGGAGCTCTGATAGAGCATGGATTCCAAAATTAATGAAATGAATGCCACTTTAGAGTTCGAAACTCAAAAATAAAAGTGGGCCGAATTAGCCCTAGAAGAATAAGAAAAAGAGGTTTCCACTCTAAAGGAGTGGGTGTCCATATTGGACAGAAATTTGTCAGAGCTGAAGGCGATTTTGAGCAGCAGAGAAGCAGAATCAGCTACCCCATAGACCCAACCTCTTGCACCCCAGATGAGCTCATTGGAGATTTCCAAAGAGTTGTATGCATCATACTGGGACAAGGTGAAGGCATTGTGTCTTACTCTTCAGCCCACTTTAAAATTTATGGTGCAAGCGGCTAGCCTTTGTGGAACAATAGGTGAAACAATATAGCAGATTCAGGAGGTAACTTCTGACAAGGTTCCGGAGGCTAGGATTTTATTGGGCAAGTTGTATACAGCTTCCGATGAAGCTTTGAGTGGTGTGGGCATTGAGGACCGAACAACAATGGCCATGGGTGTAAGTATCCTCATCTTTATGCACGAGGCTGTTCAACAAGTAGCAGAGTACAAGGCTCGGCTAAATCAGGTTACCAGTGACATGCAGATGAAATTTTTCCGCTTAACTCAAAGAGTCCTTCCTTCGCCCTTCATTGCGGATCAGGTGGTAGTAGGTGTGGAACACATTGTTGCTATCATCGAGGAGAAGAAGCAGGACCTTTCTGTCTTCCAATATTTTGATCAATCTTCAACCACCGAGGAAATTGAGGGAATTGTGCATCAGCTGGTGCAACTTTTCTTCCAATTGGAATTGGAAAAAAAAGTATCAGGCGGATTGCCTTTCAAGGCAATTATCGATCTTAGGCTGGCTCATGAGAATTTGTGAGCTCTTTTCGTACCATCAAACGAAGTCTAGACCAGTCTGCAGGCTGCCCTCTCAAGGTTGTGAGCAGTTTTGGGATGTTGAACCAAAGTTTCTGGGGTTCTTCATTCTGTGAGCGAAGTGCCCCTATGAGTCGCCAAACTGTTCAACAAAAAATGCCAGGCCTTTGCAGTTGTGCCTTACCTTTCAAATTTTCATTGCCTTCGGCATGCTCCATGTGGCTTCCTCGCGAAGCTTTCTACTTTTTATGTCGCTTCACTTTTCATCAATCTCCGTCTGCATGCCACATGGCTTTTTCTAGTTGCTTTCCAAACTGGACCTGCCTTGTACTTCCTTTTGCTTGGTGCGCTCCACGTGGCTCCCTCTTGGAGGTTTTCGCTGGGCATCTCTTTGAATTTTTTTTGGGCTCTGTTTGTGCGACACGTGTTAGTTGTTGCTGCGTCAGTTACCTTGGAAATGCTGCTACACCTTTTTGTACTCACCTACTACCGCATGTTCATTTCTGCTATTGTGTGGTTTTCCGTTTCGTATCATGGCTTCGATGCCATGCTCCTGGACGATCAATGTTTACTATGGCGGTTCGAGGTGATCTAGGCCATCGGTCTCTGCTCGCTTTTTTCCTTCTCTTGATGTGTTTGAGGCGGTGGACTGGCCTATAAATACGGCCATTTTTCTCTTTATTTAGTTTGTTGATTAAGTTTGCAAAAACTCCTGAGCACTAGGAATAAAGACTTTGTAATAGTTTTATTTAATTTGAAGACTCCAGACTATGCCAAATAAATTCGGCCTTTCTATTTTTCATGCATTTAGTGAGACTATTGGTTTGTGCTGTTATCTTCTTTTTTTGTATGAATGCCTATTCTTCAGCTTCTGTAATGCTTCATAACTCAATGAATACAGATCATGCTTCTTCGACTCTTCTGTGTTAGCTAAGGTTATGCTAAGATTATTTTATGCAAATTAGAGGGTACTCTTATGTTTTAAGTGCTTTTGAGAAAATTAACTTGACGAATAGCAATTTAGTGGTTCGGGCCTTTGCATTCTACACTGTGCTTTGGTGAATTTGTCTATAATTTTTGCGCAGCACCTGTAGTGTAGATTTTATACTTTTCGCTATCTTTCTAATGTTATACTCCACCCACTAAATGAAGATCCAGCTTCGGTAAAATCTCGGAGGTCACTTAGCTAGCGCACAATGTCCCCCAATAGCTAAGTTTCCCATGAGACTGTTGCTACATGCAAAATTCTACATCAACAATAATTAAACAACATGGGGAAGAACTAGAGGAAGAGTTAGTAAATGAGATAGCACGCCTTGCTATAACCCGAATGAGGAAGAAATGATGGATGCTCTAACTATTTTTGGGCAGCCAATTGATATAAGTGGAATGGAGCACAGTTATGCTATAATAGGAATGTCATGTCCCTTAGCAAATATGATTCTCAGAACAAGTCATTTCTATGAGGATATCACAAGGTTTCACTAACTGGTACCTTATAGTTGTCCTCTTAATACGTTGTTGTGACCTATGTATGATATGACCTCGGTTCATGCTAGAACAAAATCGATAATGCTATTACCAGGAAAAACTTTGAATATCAATAGCTGGTTGACAGAAACTTAGGAGGATAGGTTGTTTAATGTGTTGGTACAAAGATCCAAAGGTTTTGCTTGGGATTATACGGACATGAGGGGAATTCACCCAAGTGTTTGTACTAATCACATTTACACTGACATCAATATAAGGCCTGTTCGCCAGCCGCAAAGGAGACTCAATCCTGCATTAAAGGATTTGGTCAAAATTGAGATTGAGAAACTCCTTCATGCTGGATTTATCTATCCATTCTCTGATAGTAAATGGGTATCACCTATGGTGGTAGTCCCAAAGAAAAATGGGAAGTGGAGAATCTATGTAGATTATCGAGAACTCAATAAAGTTACTTATAGAGATTATTTTCCCTTACCATTCATTGATCAGGTCCTGGACAACTTGGCCGAGACGAAGTATTTTTTCTTTCTCGATGGATTTAGTGGTTATAATCAGATACAGGTTGCTCCAAAAAACCAGGACAAAACCATGTTTACCTACCCTTGGGGCACATTTGCATATAGAGTGCTTCCTTTTGGACTATGCAACACTCCAGCAACCTTCCAAAGAGCCATTATTGCTGTATTTTCTTCTCTCATTAATGACTGTGTCGAAGTTTACATGGACGATTTTACAGTCTATGGGTCAACTTATGATGAAGCTCTTGAGAACTTAGATTGAGTTCTGCAAGTTTGTGAGGAAAATAAACTATCCCTTAACGATGAGAAATGCTTAATAATGGTGGAGCAAGGAATAGTCTTGGGTCATCATATTTCCTCAGAAGGAATAAAGGTCAACCCTAAGAAAATTGAAGTCATCCAATAATTGACAATCTCCCAAACTCAAACAGATGTAAGAAGTTTTGTTGGACATGCTGGTTACTACAGAAGGTTCATAGAAGACTTTAGTAAAATTGCAGCTCCTATGTTCTTTCTTTTAAAGAAAGAAGTAGAGTTTGTCTAGACATCTGAGTGTCAACAATCATTTGAAGCAATCAAAGAAAAACTTGTCTCTACTCCTGTTCTGAGAGGGCCAAACTGGAGTATTCCCTTTCATATCTATGTCAATGCTTTTGATGATGCTATCAGTGTAGTTCTGGGACAAGAAGATGAGAACAGGGGGAAGTATGCTATATATTTTATCAGCAAAAATCTTACTCCGATAGAAAATAATTATACAACAATAGAAAAAGAATTCCTGGATGTTGTTCATGCTATCAAGAAATTTCATCATTATATTATGGGGTATAAGGTCACAGTTTATACGGATCACTCAGCTATGAAGTACCTAATGAACAAACCTATGGTTAATGGTCGAATCATGAGATGGCTATTGCTCTTTCAGGAGTTTAATGCCACAATTCTTGATAAACCAGGGAAATATAATGTGGTAGCCGATTTTCTGTCATGAATCAAACAGGAAGAAGATGACATTACCCCTATACAGGATGATTTTCCAGATGAAAATTTGTTTGTGGTTTCTATAAAATCACCTTGGTTTGCAGATAGTGCTAACTATTTAGTTGCATCTAACGTACCTCTTGGATTCACGTCTAAGCAAAAGAAGTGGCCAATCAGGGAAAGTGCCACATTCAAGTGGATTCATGGAATGTTATTTCGTTGTGGTCCTGACATGATTTTGAGGAGATGTGTAGAGCCGATGAAACCTACAACATTCTAAGGGCCTGTCACGATGAACTATCGGGAGGACATTATATGCAAAGAAAACTTCCCACAAAGTCCTAGGTGTCGGATACTATTGGCCATCAATGCACAAAGACATTAAGAAATATGTTCATCATTGTGATGAATGTCAGAGGGTAGGAACACCAACTGCTTCTTTGGAAATGCCATTGCTGCCTCAGGTAGTCCTTGAACAATTTGAAAAATGGGGTTTAGATTTCATCGGACCCATAGATCCTTCCTCTAAAGGGAAAGAGTATATATTGGTTTGCACTAACTACCTGACAAAATGGGTTGAAGTTCAAGCCTTAAGAATAGCTAGCGAAGAGCAGGTTGCAGCCTTCCTTTATAATAAAATGTTCCTTAAATTCAGAGCCCCTCGAACTATCGTAACTGATCAGGGACCCCAATTCATGTCTTGAGTGCTCTTTGCATTTACCAATCATTTTCAGGTAAGCCATAGAAAGTCATCCCCTTACCACCCTCAAGCGAATGGCTAGGTAGAAGTAACTAATAAAGAGTTGGAAAATATTCTAACAAAAACAATCTCTTTTGGAAGAAAAGACTGGGCCAGGAAGCTCCCTGAAGCCGTAAGGGCATATAACACAACCTGGAAATCTACGACTGGATTCAGTCCTTATGAGCTTGTTTTTGGGAAGAAGCCTCTTCTTCCCATTGAGTTCGAGTTACAAACTTTACGAATGACTATGTAATTAGGTCTAGATTTAAAACGAGCCCAAGTTGAACAAGTTCTGCAACTGAGCGAATTGGATGAACTTCATTTAGATGTCATCCATGAAACTAAACTAATTCAACATCAACGGAAAGTATGGCACGATAAAAATATTAAGGAAAAGGAGTTTCACAATGGGGACTGGGCTTTTTTATTTGATTCTAGATACAAGGATCATAAGGGCAAGCTCAGGACTCACTGGCTGGGACCTTATGAAGTTGAGGAAGCCTTTTCGAATGAAACTGTTTGGTTAAAACCAATCGATGGTGACACATGAACTCTATTGGTTAATGGTCATCACTTACGTGTCTACCATAAGCCAGTCAATAGGGAATACTTTACAAGGATGGTCAAAATGCAAGGTGGGTTCCAATGTGTTGACTCTACCACGACAGAGTCTATCCAGTAATAATGTTAGGCTGCTATTAAAAAAAAAAAAAAAAACACTAAATAAAATTTTGAAAATATACAATAAATGGACATGTATGCTGAGATACTTTCCTTCATTTAATATTTTGTCATTTTTGGACTTAGCTAAATATTTTTCATATTTTTGCAGTACTTCTCAAGAAGCAGAAAATAACTTCTGGAGCACCCTCCAAAGATGCTCCGGAATGTTATGATGCTGGTACTGATGCTCTGAAACTTGACGTTTTCAAGCCCGATGCTCTGAAACTTGTATAGAGCTTATCATGTTGAGGAGGCATTCTACACTAAGGTTCAAAGTTGTGAAGATTCTTTTCCATGTCACTCAACCTTTCATTCCGTCACTACTCCAGCTGCATCTTTCAGCAATGCTCCATAACCTTTCATTTCATCGCTGCTCCAATTGCATCTTTCAGCGATGCTTTGGAACCTTTCATTCTGTCGCTACTCTGGTTGCATCTTTCATCCATGCTTTGGAACCTTCATTTCATTCTTGTTTTGGATACATCTTTCAGTGATTCTCTGGAGCCTTCATTTCATTCTTGTTTGGGCTGCATTTTTCAGTAATGCTCTAGAACCTCCATTTCATTCTTGTTTAAGTTGCATCTTTCAACGATGCACCAGAACCTTCATTTCATTCTTGTTTCGGTTGCACCACACACTGATGCTCTGGAACTTAAGCACTCATTTTGAGCACGTTGACCAAAATACGTGATCTAGAACTTGTTCGTTTGTTTTCCGCCACCTTTTTCAAAATTTCAAAATTTTCACGATTCTTCTACCAGAATATCCAATACATCTGTCTTTCTATTTTTGCTTTAGTTATAAGTAAGCCACCCAACTCTATACTACTCATTGACAGCTCTGTCCTCCATAGAATTCTGCACCATATCATAATAACTCCACCATCACTTCAACCAATGCCTTCACGTCATCCTATCAAATCTGTGAGGTTTAAGATCTTCGAACTATCATGGAACGAGGGTAAGTATTTTTTTTATTTTTAAAATTTTTTTATTAGACTGCAGGAATCGAGTAGAACGACCCCCGATAAACTGCAGTGCGCCTTGTAAACTTTTTAATATGACTGGCAGCATTGGCGTGACATGCCCTCTAGTACCACGAGGGGTGGGGAGACTAGACCTCATGACCAACCTCCTACAATAGGAAAGATTTAGCCAACCGAGCTAGGGCCCCAACCCCGAACGAGGGTAAGTATTAATTTTCTCTTTAAATAGGTAGTTATTTTGGAATAAAGAATAATTAATTGGCATGAACCTCACTTCCAATTTAGCAGTTTATGCCACCCGATGATCAACTGCTTGTATGACAAAGCCTTTCACAAACCTCCATGCAGATTGGAAATCATTGAAGTGTAAGCTGCAAATAAAACAAATAAGTAATTTCAAAGGCAATATTTTTAAAAGGAACCTATGTGGGAGCTCCATGTTGGAATTGAAATCTCTTGCAGAGTGTGAAATTAGGAAATGGGGGGTGGTAAAAGAAAGTCAGAACCAGATTTAGTAGAAAAATTATTGGGATTGAGTAATATCTCTAGATTGTTCGAGGAAGCAGGCTGGTTAAACTTCATCAAAAATTTTGAAGGTCATAATGAAAAGCTGGTAAGATCTTTTGCTGAGAACTACACAAATGGAAAAGTGGTACTTCAAGGGAAGTGTTTCAAGGTAAGCTCTAAGATTATTTCTTGCTTATCTAGATTAGAGAATGCAGGCATAAATATAAAAGAAACCTCTCAAATAACGTACCAGAAATTAGCTGAATTATTTGTTAGAGAGGGAGACCCATATCCAATGGTAGTAATAAGTACCAAGGGACAAAATAAGGGATTCTAGAGAACTTCCATATTAGAACCTTGGGGTACTGTCGTTGCATGGATTATAAAGTACTCTACTTGTGAGGGTCAACTTACCATAGTTGTAGGGCATGCCTTTCGTATGTTGACCCATTTATGTCATGCAAAGGAGGACCTAGCTCTTAGGGTTAATATGCCTGAATTATTGTGTGATCCCTTAAATACTTCCATGGAGAGGTATAAAATAGGGTCTGGGCCTTTGGAACATCAGGGATTAATTCAACTAATCTACAAGTACCACTTCCGTAAGAAACCCGAGGGGAAATGGAAGAAATTTTTAGAGAAAATGGAGAAGCTTGCAATTACAAGAACCATAGAATTAGGGGAACCATCCGAATAGACTATTCCATCATTCAGAGCAACTTCCCCTAAGGGCTCTTTGGCTCCGAAAGCTCTTAATCCCACCAATCCTGGTGAGGATTTTCTAGACCTCTACAGTGATAAATTCAAAACCCCTAACCTGCAAGAATAGGTTGATATTGTTTATTCTGACACAAGTAAACCAAGAAAAAAGAAAGCAAGGAAAAATAAAACACCTGTCATTTCCCAGGAATCACCTCCACTCAGAAGGAGTAAGCGGTTGGCTTTTGAATTCTCCGAAACCCCAATATAGGGTAAGGAGGGAAGTTCACAAAAGAAAAAGCCTAAGCGACCACAAGAGCCCATAGAAATTTCAGAGCAAGCCAGTGAAGATGAAATACCCCTAAATAGAGAGGATTCAAGTGAAGTATTTCCTTTCCATTCTGCACATATAGAGGAAATTTTCAATGATGGAACTCAAGGCAAAGAACCTGAGGGGGATGGCAGTATGCCAAAAAATTTGTCACCCATTGTAGATAAAATTGTTGAAATAGTTGAAACCAGTTGTGCCATTGCTAAATTAGAAAAGTATAAAGTAGAAATTGATGATTTACAGAGACAATTGTCTAAAAATAATGAATTTATAGAATTGCAGAAAGAGGAGTTGGCAGTACAAACTGCTATAATAAATAAAAGGGATCAGGAAATAAGAGGCTTGAAGCTACAATTGCAAGAAAAAGACTCAAACATCTATAAGTTGCAGGAAAAAATGCAAGAGTAGTATGAAAAGCATAAAACTTATAGTGAGAACATTGCACAAAAAGATGCAAAAATGGAAAAAATAAAACAAAATTTTGTGCTCATGCTCTCAGCTTTCGAGGAGGACAAGAAAATAAAGATCGAGGAGTTGAACACTTTTATCATTAGAGTAGTTGAAGTAGAACATGATTTGAAGGAATGCATTGTGAGACCCCAAACTGAGTCCAAAGCAAATCAAACTGAACTAGTTGTAACTGATTGGTTCCAGGTCCGCATTCCACCTCTGCTAACAAAATGGATGGAATAGTGTTACTTCCTCAGAAATATCCAAACTAAAAATCATAGGCTGAAGAAAGAACTAGTTCTCTTAAAGGAGTCATTTCACAAAGCCTACAGAGGGTAGCAGGATGCCTGTCAACTTGTGGACTATTTGCTGAATTGTAGAAGGCCATCGAGAATTTACCCAATATTTTTGAATGAACAATGGCTGAGATGGAAAATGTTTAGGATCTATAATGATCAACCTTATGAGCCTAATGACAAAGAGTTTGTAAAAATATTTGTAAAGTCAACTCTTGAAGACCAGGATTTAGTTTGTGAATTCTTTCTGCATGATTTGTTATTAGAAAATCATACAGATTTCTTCATTAATTTGTTTGTTGGAGAGGTAGAATTGAGGGCATTTCTCTCAACTATGAGAAATCAAATTCATTGGCAAGATCGAACAAAAGAATTTGCATAGGCAGAGAAAATAGTGGGTCTCCAGATTAGGTCCCCAAATTCAAGGCCTAATGGGTTCAAAGCTACATTTTTGTCTTTTCTTGTTAATGAAAAAATGAACGAAAGATATGACAACAACCTCAAGCTGTGTTATGACAATTTCATGGAAAATGGACAGAAATTAATTGGAAAAGCATGGCATGCATGCGAGGACAAGTTTACCCCTCTTCTAGCTTATTTAAATAAAAGAGAAGTTATTTCTCCTCTAAACATCAGATGGTCATTCAGAAGGGCTGATGCTCTAGTTAAATACCGAAAACCCTAAGAAAAAAATGGATAGGAATGAAATACAGGCCCCCCTTAATATTTAATCCACCCCTAGCCTTTAATATTTCCACATATTAGAATGATAGACTCTTTATTGAGTGGAGAGAGAATGTGATGTTCCATAGAGGGTTCATTCATAACCTTGAAACTTTCAATGCATCAGCCAGGGAAACACATGATCTCAACACTCTTTATGAAGAATGGAATAGAACTCAAGGGTATAACCATGGAGTAGGAGGACCTGCCAAAAATTAGGTAGGGGAGGAAATGATGAGGTAAAAAAAACCTCATCATAACAAAATCTGGAAAGCTTACTTTTGCTAATTCAATCCTAAGCCTGTGCCAATTTATTAAATTTTAGGAGAAGTAATTACTTATTTTAAGTAAAATTATGCTTTCTTTCTTTCTTTTGATTGATTGAGGAAATTGTCCAAAGTAGGTTTAATGGGTTGATTTGAGCATTTTTGTAGGGATTAATAGGTCATCATGTGGCAATTGCAGAAGTTTAGCCAGTACGTTCCTAAAGAGTAATGCTGCGAACCCACTCCTAGATGCCTGGATGATGCGTCATAGATTCAATTTCAGTTTCTTTAAATTATGTTGTTAAAAACTTTATGGCTCTTCTCGAGCCTTCTACATGTTTTAAAAGCTTTAAAGACATCAAGTTAGTTTTAAGTTAAGGAAGACTTTTTCAATGGTTATCCATGCCATTTTAAATTTAGGATCTAGTTAAAAAGTTATCTATAAAACTGTAATTTCATAAGTAGTGAATAAGATAGAGAGGAAGTATCGTTGTGGTGTTCACATGGTTTTGCAAATCACTATTAAAATGAGTTATTTGATTTCTGTCTATTAGTAACTATTGAATTTGAATGATGGTGACTGTTTGTAATAAGAGGATTTGAGAATCTGTAGTTTATGTGAGTTAAAGATGAAGTAGTAGCCTGTGAGCTGGCCACTCAAGGGAGTTAGCCTAGATAGATAAGTATTTTATTGTTAAGTTATTTTCTTTGTTAAAGGTAAATCGCTGTTCAGTAGGAAGTAACAAGTTGTTGAAAGGTTGAGTATGTTGTTCTGGAGCACCATTGTTTTTAATTCGTATAAGTTATCTTATGTAGTTGATAATATTCCTTTACTATTTAAAAGATGTTTAATTATCTATTTCCTTACTTTTCTATTTTTGTAATACATTAGTTGTTAAGTTTGCTTGTTTTCATGCTTTCTAGTTTAATCGTAATGCTTTCTAAATTAGTTGTCTTATGATTTTTAATTTAGTATTTCTGGATTTTCTTAGAGTAAGATTATTTTCTAGTTAATAAGTAATGTCTTTAGATTAGACTTGATTTCTGTAGTTTGAAGAAAAACTAAAAATATAAAATGGGTTGTTCAAATAATCTCCTTCTGCAAACTACCTTGGACACTGCCTGGTCGATAATTGAAATTCAATTATTCTAAAGTAGTAGGACATAACGACAACCTATCACCTAGCATCTCCACATTTGGAAACAAGTTGACCCATGCTACTGCACAAGGACAAAAAATAATATTTGGAAGCTCATCAAATTCCATGAGTAAGACCTTCACAAACCCCCTCTTTCAAGGTACAATCTAAGCTCTTCAAAATACAAATCAAGGTCCTATACCTACACTTAAAAACACAAACCAAGGTCCTTCATTTCAATTTAAAATCACACCCTCATTAAATAAAAACCTACCAAACAAATCTAGGAAGATTGACATTGTCCCGTGAAGGGTACCCAACCAAAATTTCAATCAAGGACCTACCCCATCATTCCAAAATATTAATCAAGGACCTACCCCATCATTCCAAAATTTCAATCAAGACCCTAACCCATCATTCAAAAACATTAATCAAGGACCTACCCCATCATTTAAAAATTCTAATCAAGGACCCACACCTCAATTCCAAAAAACTATTCCAAACACAATATGACCTTTGGGATAAACCTAAATGTGAATCTCATTCCAAGCCAAAAAAAAACACATCAATATGGTAACCAAGGTACCACACCTAAAAATACCAATTCCAATCCAAATTTGACATTTGACCTAAATACCAACACCATGACACCAAATAAAACCAATAGAACACCATCTCTTGTAGACACTTTAATGCAACAAATGCAAGCCCTCCAACAACAGATGGAAAATATGCAATTCGGAACCAATAAGAAAACCTATTCTATGGAGGAATTGTGCCCCTTTCCATTTTATAGAAATCTATACATGCCACCCTTTCCCCCTCATTTCACAACAACACCTTTGTCTAAGTATAAGGGGACATGGGATCCAATAGAAAAACTTCGAGAATTTAACATGTCATGTATGAAAGTCTCATGTGATTCTACATATTTGATGAGGCTATTCTGACGAAGTCTCACAAGGCCCTGGCCCTAGATTTTTTTGTACATCTCCCTCTAGGGATTAGAACATGGGGTGAATTGGCTGATAAGTTCATTAATCACTTTGCCTTCAACATTAAAAAATGATCATCCTTGCAATATTAAGCATAACCAAACAAGAAGAATGGGAATCACTTACCTTGTTTTACCAGAGATGGCGAGGTTTGGTTAGCAAGTTCCCTTGTCACATTTTTGAGAAACAATTGGTCACCATGTTTGTTGAGAACCTTGACAAAGAAATGATGAGTAGTCTAGAAATCCAATTTTGCACAAATTTTGATGAGATCCTTGAGAAAGGTGTCCTTATTGGAAAAGGTCTTGTCACAAAAGGACTAATCAAAGTACACAAAGAAAATCCAAAAACCTAATAATGCCAAGAGCAAATATTGGTCCCGAAATAGGAATGTCACAAATGATGGAATTTTTGATTCCAATGTGATAACCAAAGGTCCTACCATTCACCTCCAAGGTCCTTTCTCATCAAACACACCAAACACATCAAATTCTCAAACACAAGGTCAAAATCAAACATTGAAAGTAGTCCAAAATAATCAACAATGAAGAGGTCCTCCTCGTGCCAAGAGAACACACACCCAATTGGGTGAACCCATCAAATCAGTCCATAAAAAATGCTTTCAATCCAATGTCATCCAATTTCATGAAATCAAAAACTATGAACCATCATTAATCAAACCTGATTGGTGGAAAGAAGATGAATATTATGAATAACATTGTAGAGAAGGACACAAAACATCTAGATGCTGGACACTCAAAAATATCATTCAAGAGCTTATTAAAAATAGAACCATTTTAGTTGATAATTCAAAAGACAAAATAAATTTTGATTACAACATATCTAAAACTCCCTTGCATGACCATGACAAAGGAAAAGCCTACAAATCAGGAAATAATAACAATGTCAATTATGCCACCATCAAACATTATTACAACACTATGCTTCACAATATATGAATCACATATGAACATGTTGTCACTATCACTATAAACAATCCAAAATCAAATTGTGCTATTGCTACTCAAAAAACCAAGATAACTATTCTAGGACCTTCCTCCAATCCCTAATCAAAAGGCCAATATAATCTCCTAGAGAAACTAGGGAAAACTCCATCACATATTTCCATACTGGAACTGCTCTGTAAATCCCCAGAACATAAAGTTATCCTTGACAAAGCTTTACAAGAAGAATTTTTACCTGCTAACCAGATTTCAATGATTACCAAACCATGGTTGGATACCTTGATATGCCAAATCATGTCACCTTTTCTAAACAAGACTTTTTCCACATTTAAGTGTGATCATAATGATCCACTATACCTGGAAGTCCATGTAGATAAATATAAGATCATATGAGTCCTAGTAGATAGTGGAGTAGGTCTGAACATTTTTTCCCTAAAATTAGTAAAATCCTTGGGATACTAAGAATTTCATACACCGAACAAAGAAAATAACAATCAAAGCTTATGATAATGTTGAATGCTCATATAAAGGCATAATTTCACTTCCTGTAAGAGTTGGTCCAACAATACAGAGCATAGTGTTTCATGTCTTGGCACTAGATTTACATTACAACCTTCTCATTTTCCCACCATGGATTCATGCTATGAGGGCTATACCATCCACCTACCACCAATGCTTCAATTTTCTATACAATGTCACTAAAATCACTATTCCTAGTGACCTTGATCCTTTTCAATATTTCACAAACCTAAAAGGAACTATTGAACATCAAGTTCCCATCAATCAAGAGGCCTCATCCTCCACTCCATCTCACTACATTGATCCTTCTACCCTTGTAAAATCATCCACTCAATTCACCACACATTCCACACCTAAGATCCATATTCAAGACAAAGGATGTGGATAATACAACATGAAGAGTCTCTTTTTCATCAAAAAGTTACTTAAATCACCAAATTCTTATGGAAAACCACATCACGTGCAGCCTAAAGTCATAATCCATAATCCCCCTACCACCTTCACTAAATGGGGGGAGCTACCCAAAGAATCATTGGATGACCACATCATCACATGGTTATACAAGGAAGAGGAGTATATTGAACCTAAGAAATTTCTAGTTGAACAGTATCCCAAAGGATTTCTAATAATGAAATGACAAGGATATGATGGACACAATGACAATGGCCTAAATAAACAAGGAATTTTGGAACCCTTACAACCTCCTAGATTACTAAATCACCAAGGGTTGGGGTTTGAACTAGTAAAAGTGACTATCTAGGGCATCGAGTTACCTTCGAGTGAGGACATTAATGCTTCAGATGAGATCGAGACATACGAAGACTCTTGGAAATTTGATACCTATTCAAATGAATAAAAATGGGATTCCCTATCTTCCACTAATTTCATGGACCCTGATAAACTATTTGGAGAACTTGATGAGCCTTCCCTTGAAGAGACATTCCATCCAATTCTTACAATTGGTTCCCCGCAAAATCAACCAAGTCCGCACCCAAAAGTCCCTTTGAAAAGAGAAGAATGGATCAAACACTTTTGGGAAACCATTGATGTTGGCTCCTGGGAACCTGATGACTCTACTTCCATCTTTACCTATCTTCCTACACCATGACCCTTGAAAATATCGATGATGGCTTACCACTTGTCTACCCTCAGCTCATAGATGGGGATCAACAATAACCACCAAGTTTAGATACATTCGAGAACGATGAAGCAATTGTTGAGTTCATGGGACTTCATGAAGGAATACCAAGTGGGGATCATAAAGATGGATTTTCCATAGAACTCGATTATGCAACATACTCTGGTGAGGCTATCCTATCCTCTAGTTGCAAAAGTGAAAATGAAAAAGGTAAAAAGATAAATAATAGGTCTTCAGGTGAAAACTGAAAGGTTCTTGTTGACCATGAAAAAGTAAAAATAAAGAACATATCCAAAGGTGAAAACCTCTCTGAGGTGCTTGAGGATGGGGAATTGGACAGTCTTCCTATAGAATGAGAGAGATTTCCATTGCTTATAGAAGAAATAGAAGAAGTGAAAATTTGGACACAAGACAATTCTAGAATCATACAATTGGCAGCCTCTTTGACCACCAAGGAAAATCCAAAGTTCACAACATTATTTTGAGAAAGACAAGATAATTTTTCATGGTCATATGCTAATATGCCTGGATTGGATTCCTAACTTGTTCTACATCACTTACCACTGTTACCAGATTCTAAACCATACAAACAAAAGATAAGGAAAATGCACCCACAGATTGCACTCCCCATCAAGGTGGAACTAAAGAAACTCTTGGATGTTGGATTCATACACTCTATTGATTATGTAGATTGGATATCAAACCTTGTTCTTGTAACTAAGCCAAATGGTCAAATCAGAGTGTGCACATATTTTAGAGATCTCAACAAAGCTTATCCTAAATATTATTTCCCTTTACCAAATATTGACATCATAGAAGACCTTACTGTTGGATATGAAATTCTATCACTTATGGATAGATTCTTAGGTTATAACCAGATAAGAATTTCTCTTGAAGATCAATCGAAGAAATCCTTCACATGTGCTTGGGGAAATTTTTGTTGGAATGTCATTCCATTTGGACTTTAAAATGCTCGAGCTACATAATAGAGAGCCATGACTACCATTTTACATGATTATATGTACACAATTATGGAGGATTATGTTTATGACATTATCTCAAAATATCTATAACAAAATGGTCACGTAGCAGTCTTAGACAATATTTTTATATGACTTGAAAAGTATCAACTTAGGTTAAATCCAAAGAAATGTGTTTTCGGGGTCCAATCAGGTAGACTCTTGGGGTACACTATTTCTCATAGAGGAATATAATTTGATCCCGCCAAAGTAAATTCTATATTAGACATGCCACCACCAACCAGTATCAGTCAGTTAAGGATATTACAAAGAAGATTGGAATCAATCCATAGATTCATTTCTCAACTTGTGGACAAGATCCATCCATTTCAATATTTGTTACGGAAAGGAATTCCCTTCAATTGGACATAGAAGTGTCAAGAAGCATTTGATTAGATCAAGAACTATTTACTGACTCCACTAGTTCTTATTCCTTTTATTGATGGAAGACATTTGATATTATATATGACAACAACTACATCAACACTAGGGGCATTGGTAGCACAAAATGACAATGATGGTAAAGAACGTGCAATCTACTACATTAGTTGCACACTAGTCAAATATGAGTTAAATTATAGCCTTATTAAATGAGTGTGTCTAGTAGTTGTACTTGTCACACAAAAATTGATACATTACATGTTAAATCACAAGACAAAACTGATTACCAAAATTGATCCTTTAAAATATCTTCTCAGCAAAGAATCTTTGACAGGAAGACTAGCCAAGTGGGTTATGATCTTAAGTGAGTATGACATTGAGTATGTTGACCAAAAATAAATAAAAGGACAATTGATAGCTGATCAACTCATATATGCACCAGTAAAGGTAGATCATCCTTTGGTATCTAATTTCCCAGATGAATCAATCTTTGTTATAGACACCCCAATAACATGGAAATTGTACTTTGATGGGTCTTACATAAGTCATGGTTCAAGAGCTAGAATTCTATTCATCACACCTCTAGGTGATTCCATTCCAAAGTCATTTCAAATAGCATTTCCATGCACTAATAACATAGCAGAGTACAAAGAATTGTTGACAGGACTCAAAATAGAAATAAAATGGAAAATCAAGGATCTTCAAGTCTATGGTGATTCTCAATTAGTGATTAAGAAATTTAATGATGATTATGATACCAAAGATGAAAAACTGATGTCCTATAAGTGCTTGGTTGATATTTTTAGACTATACTTTGATGCCATCACCTTTCAACAGATACCGAGAATCCAGAATAAGACAGCTAACATAATGGCTACAATAAGATCTCTCTTGGACATTCCTAAAAATACATCATAATATGAGTTCTTGGTAGAATAGTTGTTGGCCCCTACATTCGATGTCCCCAAAACTAAAATTGTGTGTGAAATCATTGGTCTTGAATCTCCTTGTTAAAAAGAAATTTATGCTTATTTACATGGCCAAATTATCCCTCCCAACTTGTCCTCCAACCAACACAAAATATTTATTTGACAAGCCTCTAAATATGCCACCATTGAAGGTACCCTTTACTGTCATAGTCTAGATATCACCCGCCTTCGACGTCTCGAATCAAATGAAGAACAAACAACCTTACAAGAGGTACATCATAGTATATGTGGAGCTCACTTTGTTATTCCTACCTTATCCAAAAAGCTCATGAGGATAGGATATTATTAGCCTACAATGGAACAAGATGCCTATCACTTTGTGAAAAAATGTCACCAATGTCAGATTCATGGAGATCTTATACATACACCAATTCAGGAGTTACAGCCTCTTATATCACCATGGCCATTTTCTCAATGGGGACTTGATCTCATAGAAAATATCCATGCCACTTCTGCCAATTGATATAAGTTCATCCTTGTTTCTATAGAATACTTTATGAAATGGATCGAATCCATCCAAATGACCTACATTACAAGAAATCAGATAGCCAAGTTAATCCTGAATTACATTATATGTCACTATGGTATCTCACGATTGATCATTGTAGATAATGGTCACCCTTTTAAGAATCAGGATGTCTGTGAAATTTGCAAAAAAAATCATATCCAACACCACTTTTCTACCCCATATTACCCCTAGGGTAATGGCCAAGCTGAAGCATCTAATAAGACCATTCTTAAAATCTTAAAGAAGATTGCCAATGATGTTGGCCATGACTAGCACCTACAAATCAATCCTTCTTTATGGGCCTACTGTACTAGTGTTCACACCCTTACATGAGCCACTCTATTCTCTCTTTTCTTTGGTTCTGAAGGAATACTTCCTATTGAGGTTGAGTTACACTCCCTATGAGTCTCTATGCAAGGATTGATTGATCAAGAAGAATACTGTGTATCTCATCTACATGAGCTAGAGTTACTGGATGAAAAGAGACAACATGCTCTAACACATTTGCAAGAATATCAAAATCACCTTCGATGCAACTACAATAAGAAAGTTTGACCTATAATTTTTGACATTCGTGACTTAGTTATGAAAGAGAATTCAAAGAATAAAGCAAATCGATAAAAGCCCAAAAATTTTGAACCTAATTGTTTGGGCCTGTATATCATCAGAATAACATATGGATCTAATTCTTACCATCTCTCTACTCCAAAAGGAGAACCTGTGTATGAACCTATCAAAAACATGCACCTTTGCAAGTACTACACCTAATTCTTAGAGTATCCCTTCAAAAAGTCAGAAACACAAAAAAATTGAAAAAAAAAAAAAAATAGTCACCATGATGAAAACCTGGCAAATAGGTGTCTTGGTGACAAAAAAAATCAAAAAAATAGTAAAGAAAAATAATTCGTCCAAAAGTGAAAACCACTTCGGTGGTGCTTTGGATAAGTACTTGGTGAAAACTTGGAAAACAGGCACCATGTGTAGTCAGTCTACGCTCCATTTACTATCACTCTACTTGGTCTTCCATCCATCACTCATACATTCGCACATATCATCCATAATAAATCTTTTGCATCCTTCTCATGGTCTGATAACCACCGACATTTAGTCTCCTTCGCTTTCATAATCATCCTTTGCATTTGTCTGTCACTTCCCCTTACACATAATAATTGGTCCTGCACCTGACTAGGGGAAATTTCCCTAACTTATGTCTTCATGAGATCTGACACATGGTATCAACCTTTTAAAAAAAAAAAAAAAAAAAAAAAACGGAAATCATCAAAATCCAAAAAATCATAAAACATCAAAATCCAAAAAACCAGAAAACATCAAAATCCAAAAAATCATAAAATCATCAAAATCCAAAAACATCAGAAAACATCAAAACTTCAAAAAACATCATATTTAGAGTCAATTTGTGTCAATAGGGTTGAACTACATTATGTCTACACATTTTCTACGTAGGAAAGGCTCATCCTAAATGGGCTTCTGAGACATTAGGTCAATCCTTTAGGATTTTCCAAATAAAATCATGACTTAGTATTTTTTTCAAATAAAAAAAAGTCAATTCATGTCACACTACAAGGTCTTTGTGTATATAATGTAGGAAAGGCCCATCAATTGACGAGCCTTAGAGGCCCTAGGTTAGTCCTTTATAGTTTTCCAAGTCTAGTTTTGTTCTTTGCCCACAAGCAATCATCATTCAAACCAAATCATGAATCAACAAACAAACATGTCCAACAAATATTTCATCTTCAATTACTTAATCCTTTTATCAGGTCATTGATCTTGTATCTGAATGGGGCATTATGTCATTTGTCTCATTTGGTCTTGTGACTTGTCTTTTATCAGGATGCATCCTTCTTGAGATTAGACTTTGTCTTTGATCAATCTTGTCATTCACCTTAAGCAAGATGTTTCTTTCTTGCAGCTAGGTGCTTTATCAACAATGGTCACTTGTTCAACTTTATCAGATGTATTACTTTCCTCCAACAAGATATGTCTTTCCTAAAATTAGGCATCGTTACATCGATTGGTCATATCAATCACCCTTTATCAAAATCAATCAATCTTGTTATCTTGGTAAATTAATCTTGCCTTAATTAGGATGTGTCCTTCCTAAAATGAGGTGCAATCAATCAAATCATTTGGTCAACCTTCACAAACTTATCAATCAAATTCATTCATTTTATCATATCAATCAATCTTATCAATACTATCAGAAAACACTATCTCTTTGGAAAACACTTTGTTGGTATGAGTTTGTCTTATCTTTTTATTATTTTTCGGTCATGTTACTAGTTACCTTGAGTATTTCCTATTAAATTATTTAGAGGGAGGAGAATGGATCATGACCCCTTTTCTTTGCTTGCTTCTTATGGTTTGTCTTGGAAAAAATACTGGGATAATTGGGTCCTTAATATGAGTTGAGACATTCCTTATCTTTTGGATGTCTTTTGACTGCTTGTCTCTCACAAATGGTCACCTTTCACACCTTGGTCTATGTCATACCATGGTGTTTTTTCTCCATTTGCGATTGTAAGTGTGAATAAGTAAACAAAGTAAAAACACTCCTTAGTGAAACATTATATCGAAGATTAAGCAAATAATCTACTAAAAGTGTCTCATTGTCTCTTATCTTTAAAGATTTATTAAGCTACAATGCTCTCATATTTAAATGAAACACTATAACTATTAAAATGACAATCTAAAGAATGGAATGATGCTGATGCAATGATGTGAAGCTATATGATAATGCTAAATGATAAAATAAACTATTGTAATATGAATTGACATGAAAAAGTATGGATGAAGCTACAGGAGGCAGCCATGATTATGATTCTAAAATGTTGGATGCTTGAATTGCTTGATGCTTGATACTTGAATACTTGATGATTTCCTGCAAAGTAAGATTGCATAAACTTGATAATATGGGATCCTTTCTTTGTTGAATGAAGCTATATTTATAGATTTCCCGGTAGTAGCTTTGCACAGGGGCAACAAAGTAGAGGGTTGGATTCAATCTGGAGGATTGAATGGTGAGAGATGGAGGAAACTGAGAAGATTTTGGGAATTGTGTCTACCCATGAAAACACCAGGCAAGAGAATAGGAAGGATTGATGGAAGACGATTGAGAGATTAATTTCCAATTTGTCTCTAATTTGTCTCCAAATCTTCCCGTGAAGATTGAATCAATTAATTTAGACATATTTTTGACATAAATAAGACATAGGATATCTAATTTGATTTTGAGGAAATATACATGAATATTATTTATGCCTTTATTTAAATATTTTGATTGATTTAAATTATCCAAAGAGGGATAAATAATTTAATAAAACAAACTATAGAAGTTGTTTATTAAATTAAAATAGAAGAAATCTAATAATTAATCAATAAAGTGTTTGATCCTTATTTAATTAATTTAAGATTGATGTGATAAAATAAAATAGGGGAAATGATAGTTAAATCAAACAAAGTATTCAATTTTTTTTATTTAATTAATATGAGATAATAGTAGAATTAGAACAATTGAAATGTGAGCTATGTAAATAATTATTTCTATTTATTCACTAGTAGAGAAATTTAGGATAATTAATCAAATAAATTGTATTAAATTAATCGGATTCTCCAGAACAATTTCAGGTGTATACAATGATAATTTTTACACTCGATGATGATACATATAAAAGCATGAAATTTGGATCGTTGTCATTCCCCATCTAACACTCTTTCTTCTTTTTCTTTTCCACGCTAACATCCATCTCTTCCATGGTAACATTTCTTCTGTCTGCATCTTGATAGGAGTCTTGTGGCACACGAAAATATCTTGTAAGATGGAGAAATTAAGCTCACCTAGATAATAGAGACAACCACAACACTACTAAGCTAATACCTAATCTAAACAAGATAATACAATCGAATGAATAGAGAAAAATGAAAACAAGTAAACAAAGCACTCCCCATTGAAGTTGAATCACTTCAGTCCTTGAAATGAAATAAAATAGGAATGGAGAATGATGAATGAATAAAATATGATGTTGCAACTCACCAAACCCTGGTAATGAAGTGTTGCAAACATGTATGAAATGGATCCAATGGATGTAGATCTCAACTCTTTCTTCATAATATGATAGATCTTGAATGAAATGCTAGCTTGAATCATAAAACCCTACATCACAATTGTTAGCTGAAAAAAAAACATAATGCATGAAATCTTTGACATGATGCTTGATGCTTGAATAATGCTCTAGAATGCTCAAGATAATCTACCCTTGAAGACTCTTGAATGCTCTTGTGAACACTTGAATGCTCTTGTGAACTCAAATTTACTATTATGAATGCTCATTCAACTTGCTAGGTGTAAAATGAGTGAAATAACCTTGTATTTATACTTAATTATGCAAGAATTCTCGAAATTATAACACTACAAGCTGACATCATATCTAGGAGGATAAAATTATGCCAACAATTTGGATTAATTCTGATTTTGGGCCACATGGGACTCATACACCCAAGGTGATGAATGAGTACCATTAGGCATAATTTATGGGACCAATTTTAAAAAATCTTAGAAAGGTGTAAAACCAGGATCGAGACCCAAAACCCTAGGTGGGACTCATATGCCCAAGGTTTCGTATGAGTCCCATACCACCAAATCCGGGCCACACAACCTGGAAACACTTTAATTATGATTGGATGTTGATTTGTGTCAGGATCATCCTTGAAAAGATGCATTAAATGAGGCTTGTGGATACAAAATAAGGCCAATTAAAGCATAAAGAAGCCCAATTATTTATGAAAACCCTATAAAAGTGTGAAAGTGTGTTGTAACACTTTACAACACTCTAAATAAGGAATGATTAAGTTTATTTAATTCACAAGGGCCCAAGACCTAATGAGAGTGTGTTAAACATGTTACAACACTAAGTCAAGGCATCATTAAGCTCAATTCTACAAGGAGGGCCCAAACAAGTGTGAAAATATCACTAATGACATTTTTTTACACTACATTTAGCCCTCACTTTAGTGAGAGGATGAAATTTCTTCAAACTCACACTAAAGTAGATGAATCTTGCTTCAAGAGGGGTCCAAATGCACCAATTCTAGTAAGATAGGATGACAATGATCAAGGGGGGTGATTAAGCCCCCAAGATCAAGATCCCATGGTAAAAAAACATAGACACAAAATAACACTCATAAAAATGATAAAGAGCGTCATAAAGGCACAAGCATACACTGCCAAAGAAGAAAAGAAAAGTAAAATATAAGGGGTGGATCAAGCTTTGACCATTTTTCTATCACAGTGTGGATCAGATCTAGGTTGTTTATCAAAAAAATGCAATCTCACTTTGAGGCAACAAAACTTCAGGTTTTTAACTGGGTGAGGATCCAAAAGAGGTGACAAACATACACACACGATCGGTATGCACTGACACTCACATGCAAGTGGCTATGGGAAATTCATGCCTCGGTTAGGCTTCTCATAAAAAACCATACCAAATTTATACATCCTAATAACTTCAATAATGCACCATGTAGAAAGGATTTTCGAGCTTCATGAAGCAAGAAAAAGTTCATATGCTTAGAGCTCACGAACAATGAACTTCAAGCTTCATGAGGTAGGCAAAAACTCATATGCTCGGAACTCATGAACAAACAAGATGGCTCCATCTGCATGCAAGATGTATTATGGAAGGTGGCCATATAACTACAAATGCAATAATAAGGAACATTCAAGGGAGTCTTTCTTACTTCATACGAGGTCTTAACTTAGGGAACATTGTGCCTAATGTCTCCAAGAGAGGACCAATCAAAGAATAGAAGATTCACGACTTAGGAGATGTAGTGTGTCGCATCAAGCCACTAAGGGGAATATAATATGCTAAGAGAGATCATGCTCTTAAGGGAAATCACACCCAATTTCATCCACAAAGTCAAAAACACATCACATGAATAAAGAAGACTACACCATGAACCATGAAAAAGAATAATGCCAATGTATGCTCCCACTTTAAAGAAATTTCTAAACACCATGCTATGAGAAATTACTTTAAAGTAGTAAATGATCAATGAAAACAATAAAGAATACATGAGAGATAACTTGGAAAGCCCTATGCCAAGTCATATGTTTCCATGTAAAGCTACTTCATGCAAAAGAAAAGAAAAGAAAAGAGAGGGGTTTCCCCCAAAATGAAACTCTGAACACATGAGGGGTCTATGGATTTGGGGTCAATATGTTCTTGCTACAATGTTTCTAGAGAGCTTGGAATAGTTATCATTCCCCAAATACTCATAGAACTGGAAGGATGACACAAAGAGAGCGAAAACAAAGAAAAACCTTTTGGGTCAACATGGAAGACACGAGTGTCACAACACCTTACGTCATCCCCAAAAGGAAAACACAAGACAAATAAAAAAGAAGATAAAATAAAAAATATTTCGGGTCAACATAGAAGAGATGTGAATTTCTCGATACCTTGTGTCATCCCCAAAAGGAAAACACAAGAAAAATGAAAAGGATAAAAATAAAAGAGAAAATATGTACAACATAAAGAAGAATGAAGGTACAAATAGAGGAATTTCACAAAGAGAGAGATACATCAAACAAAACAGTATGGGGGATCATAATACACATGCAATCACACAATTTAAAAAGAAAAATAAATAATGTAAGAGACTAGTAAGGCACATGCAAGTCAACCTAGCTAAAGGGACAATGAAAAATGCACTACTAGGACAAGGCTATATAATTCTTCTCCCCATTTAGTGTAAGACTATAATGAGCTGAGGTAGGTGATGGGACAGATCATGTAATTGTGTGTATCTAAAGATTCTACAACCATTACATAACGCAGGGCAAAAGGGTCCCACCGTAGGGGATTATTTCTATGATATCAAGATTTTTGAAAATTTGTTGTAAAGAATGACACTCATCGGTATTGTCCAAGCATTCTATGGTATCAATAATGTGACGTGTTTGTGTTCTTAGGATCTGGTTTTCAGTCTTCTCTTATGGGAGGTAATGTAATTGATCTTCTATGTAATCTAGTATTTAAAAATTCCTTTCAATGTCAGTTGGTGGATAAGGGAATTAAAGTTTCTTTAGTTTATAAGGTCTTTTATGCTTGCTAGATTCACCAATTTATCGAGTTGAATATTGAGGAGGAGGACCAAATATGATCACTTCTTCCTTGAGAAGTACCAGATGTTTTTTAGGATAGAGGATACTCATATCAGAAGGAGGATCTTGGTATCCTAGACCTTTTGTATTTTCAATTGGTATTTTCTCTAAGAATTGATGAATTTCATGTTCACTTCTTGTATCACATCCTTGTTTACTCAAGATTGTAAAGCCTTAAATTCTAGATGTCTCTTCAAGGTTAATGGGAGTGTTTGTTACTTTGTTAACATAGAATGGTTGGATGTTTGCTTTCTTAGAGGAACTAGGTTCACCGATTGTAGGGAACTTACGTTCAACTTTTGTCTCAATTTCAACATGTAAGTAACCAAAAATCTCAAGTGGTGGTATTTTAGGGGGTGTTGGTTGTTGCATGGATGGATAAAAGGGTGCATTAGCTTCAAGGTTATTAAGGAATTTTTTTAGGAACTTATTCATGTTGTCATCATCTTCTCCAATGATGTCAACATCACGAGCAGGACATGCATTAGGAGTTGAGTGAGCATGAGTAGGTTCAATTTCATTAGGGTCATTTCCAAAAGAAAAACTTGACACATCCACTAAGGACTTCAAGGAAATCCATAACTTACCAAAGCACATATCCATGATGAAATGTAATGCAAATTTTAGATTCTAAACTATGCAATAATGTGAAATGGAATTTTAAGCAATGCACTAGATGAACTAATTTAAACTAGATCATGAATTGAATGAAACAAAAATTCTGTAAATTGGAACTAAAAGGTATTAACAACAAATAGGATCACAAAATCAGAGCTTTAAATTCTAAAAAAAAGCAGTGCAAAATCTACACTGGGACTAATTCACCTAGAGGGGCGTATGAATCATAGTGAGGGTTTTTTCAAAAAAAAAAAGAATTTATTTTAATTGATTTTTATGATTTTTATGTTGTATAATCTATAACCTAAGTGCAAGTGTAGATTTTGTATGAATTTTAATGATTTGAGATGCAAAAACGAAAGCTATATGCACTTTCACTAATGCAAAATTTGAAACCCTAGAATTCCAATTAACTAATGAAAATCCTAATGCAATGTTAATGCAAGCAAGATTAAGGATGATGATGCACTCCAAATCCAAATTATGATATTCTAAATGCAAGTTCACCAAAATGAAAGGGGGAAAAGTGTATGCTTCCTTCTCTATGGTAGGGAGATAGAATAACAATCTTCACACTCTCTCATTCAAGGGAAAACCCTAGAGATCTCAATGCAAAGTATGCAAAGGAGAAAGATATCTTGCAATAGGGCTATCATAGGGGTTGATTGTAAACTAATGAGGGGTTCACCACCAAGTTAAGACTTGGAAAGAACAGTGCAATGCAAGATGAAATTATTAACAATAATATAATGTAAATTTTCACTAAATGACCTAGAAAAGTATGTAAAACAAAACAAAAAAATGCATGATGGAATGTGTGCACCTGGGAACCTAAAGGAGATTGAATGAGGCTCTTAAATTCTAGAAATTCTAACTTTAATGCTGAGTGGGACTCATATGCCAGACTAGGTGAATTAGTCACAAATCTAGGTTTCTATGCAGGAACAAGAATTTGGCAAATTGGAATCTGAATCTATTAAAAACCTGAATTTTGACCTAAACTAGGACTCATATGCCAAAATTGGTGAATCAATCCAGTTAGGGTTTTTGAAAGCCTCAAAGTCTAAATCTAGTCTTCGAGCTCTACTCTACACTTCCCAACTGAATTCCAGATTTGAAACCCCAATTTGCAACCTATAGAAGTCTTCCAAGTATCTCCAATGAAAGGTGACAAATTTGACAACTTTAGGCACTTTGACAAATTTCTCCAAACTTACTCCTCAATGTGTCCTCAATCTAGACCTGAAAATCACAAGCTAAAGAGAGGGAAAAATGTTGTTTTGTTAGTAGAAAGGGGTTTTCCTTGGTCAAACCCCATTTTTTTAATCAAACCTTGAAATGAAATGAAATGAAATAGGAATGGATAATGATGAATGAACAAAATATGATGTTTCAACTCACTAAACCATAACAATGAAGTGTTGCAAACATGTATGAAATGGCTCCAATGAATGTAGATCTTGACTCTTGCTTGAATATTTTAGATCTTGGGTGAAATGCTAGCTTGAATCATAAAACCCTACATCACAAATGTTAGCTAAAAAAAAAACATGATGCATGGTCAAATCTTTGACATGATGCTTGATGCTTGAATAATTCTCTAGAATGCTTGATAATCGGCTCTTGAAAATTCTTGAATTCTCTTGTAAGCACTTGAATTCTCTTGTGAGCTAAAACTTGATATTGTGAATGCTCATTCAACTTGCTAGGTGTAAAATGAGTGAAATAACCATGTATTTATACTTAGTTATGTAAGAATTCTTGAAATTACAACACTACAAGCTGACATTAGATCTATGAGGATAAAATCCGGCCAAGAATTTGAATTAATTTTGATTTTTAGCCACACGAGACTCATACGCCTAAGATGATGAATGAGTCCCATTAGTCATAATTTATTGGACCAGTTTAAAAAATTCTTAGAAATGTGTAAAACTATGATCGATACCCAAAACCCTAGGTGGGAATCATACGCCCAAGGTGGTGTATGAGTCCTCGACCACCAAATATTTTCCACAAAACTTGAAAACACCTGAATTATGATTTGATGTTGATTTGTGTCAGGATCATCCTTGAAAAGATGCATTAAATGAGGCTTGTGGATGCAAAATAAGGGTAATTAAAGGATAAAGAATCCCAATTATTTATGACAACCCTAGAAAAGTGTGAAAGTGTGTTGCAACACTTTACAACACTCCAAATAAGGCATGATTAACTTTGTTTAATTCACAAGGTCCCAAGACCTAATGAGAGTGTGTTAAACACATTTCAACACTAAGTCAAGGCATCATTAAGCTCAATTCTATAAGGAGGGCCCAAACAAGTGTAAAAATGTCACCGATGACAAATTCTGACACTACAAAAGTACATATCATTAGACTATTTTATCTCATAGTACAACTTCCAAGAATTCAATATAGAGATTGTTATACTGATAATGTTATCACTTTTTCAATAGATTCCTACATATAAGCTAACCATTTTTTTAATTATTATATAAGCAAGAAAGTGCCCTGATCCCATATAACAAAAAGAGTTGGAACAACAAGAAACAACATAGATTGGGAAATAACACTAGTCATACCCAAAAAAATAACCAGTTTAACTGCTAGAAATAAGCCATATGGAGCTCGCAAGACAATACCAGTATTGCATCCATAGGATCATCATAGCTATAATAAAAAACAAAGGCATACCAAATACTATCCCAAAACGTGGCATGCAGGCCATATAAAATATTAATGACAGTCCAAAAAATTCTAAACCAAGGCCTAGCAAGAAAAAAGTAACAGTCTGGAATGATCATCCTAAGTAATCGAAGATTATGGGTAGACATAAATCCAAAGAAAAAAATAGGGAAAGAACAATACCATTATTTGGCATTAGATATCAAATCCCATTGTTCACCAATCTGAGAGAGGAACTCCCTCCAATCTAGTTCAACATCATTAGTCAGGTCCTTCATGCCCTCCTATTTCCCAGATTTCTTAAGTTGCTTCTTGATCTTAGATTGACCAGAAAAAACTTGATGTAGCATGCCTCATTAAACTGTCAGTCACCTTCATTAGAGTAGTTATCACTTTCTCCATGTCTTCAACATGAACTTGTAGAAAGCTGATTCAAATTTTAAAGAAAATAATGATAGTATCCTTAGGAATAGAATTACCCTTGGCACTGTCCTTCACATCACAAACCTCCTTCTCAAACACCTCTAGGTCCTCTTCCCCACCAGTTTCAACCTCCATCTTTTCATCTTTTTCATCCTCTAGTTCTTCTTATTCCATATCATATTCTTTATCATCACAATCCATACCTTCACTTTCCTCCTCCACTTGGGGTTGAAATTATTCCACAGATAGTTCTTCCTCTTCCTCAATTACAGTCTCCTTCTTTTTACCTATTTTATCCAAACTAGAAACCTTTTTAAATCTTTCCAAAAATCGGCTACCCTATGACATTCCCACCTATCCTTCATCCAAATATTTATTTGGGGACCATCAGGGTCTCCAGCTATGGTAATAAAATTTCCACACTTTGGGGTTTGCTGATCTTTTTTTGAGCTCTTAACCTTGGGGGGGGGTTCTAGGAGCAATGGGGAGTGTTTCCTTTTTTCAGGGGTAGCTTTGAGCAATTCCAGATCAAGGGGATTAACCAAAGAGATAAATTTATACCTAGAGGCAGACGGTTTGGAGCTGGGGGTATCCAAATTGGAAGCATTCATCAAGCTACCATCCATAGAATCTACACAAGGATCAGGGGGCCTAGGGTTAGGCATAGGATTCAAAATCAAAAATCTTAGGGAGGGCCAACATTATCATCATCAATATGGTGGGGAGGGAAAACATTATCATCATAATTATGGTGGGGATTATCCTACTGAGCAATCAATAGGTTTCCATGGGGGTTATTTGTAAGGGAGTAATTATAAAGAGACAACATTAAGCCTTGGTGCAATGTCCAGGTAAAGCCCCATTTTCAATAATTTGTTGCAGGGATGAAAGAAAATAGAATGGAAAGTTTATCCTATCATTACGGTGGATGGGATTAAGGATAGGGAAATGGTAGGAATGCACAGTCATGTACCTACCTTCAAGAGTGAAATATCACATTACAAACATGCTTACCAAGGAAAATAGTGGAGGAAGGTCAAGCCTAGCATACCCATTTTGGAACCTTGTAAGCACCTCTCCATCATGTAGAAATCTCTCGACAAACTTTTGGTAGTCTTTCCCACTCTTCTTCACCACCTTTCTTCCTTTCTTCACCAGACTAGTAGCCTCAACAATTAGTTGGGCTGTAACTTCAAATTTCACTGCACCAATGGAGACATGACCCTTTTTCTAGGAGTTGGTGAACTTAGCAGCTATACTTTTGTTATACCCCTTCATAGCTTCAAAAAATGAAGCCATACCAACCACTCTAAACATACGACAAAGATAAAAAAATTTCTTAAGAACTGAATAGTCATTAGGGTTCCATTCTCTTCCTCAACCCTCCCATTTCTTAAGATTGTAGAATTTTAGGATTTTTCTTCTGATTATTTACTATCTTAATACCACCTCAAGACACAATAAATCTACTAATCCAAGAACTAAAGCTGCAGAGATGATAAACATAGATAATGAAGAAAAGAAAGTCGTTTGAATTACAAAATCAAATCTACTAGATGAAATAAGGTAGAAACATGAGCCCCAGGATATAAATGGCATGATTGAAATTTACCATAATAAATATAGCCAAACTAACAAGATTAAAATGAGTCTCGAGAATGGGGTAGGAAAATATGTATGGAACGTTGAAAATATTTGAAGTGACCAAGGCTTTGTAGATGCAAACAATCATGTGATACAAAGGGAACTTAGAAATGATGAACTCATTTAATTTCTGGTCAAATAAAATATCCTCTACATTTTTCATGATATGCAAACTTCCAATCTTGCGATTATTAACCTTAATTCCCATCAAATCACCAATTCTAATAATGATACAAATCTAGTTGATGAAAATCACTTTAACAATTTCCATAAAGCAAAACACACCAAACTTGTAATTATTAACCTTAGTATCCATCCTATCACCACATATAATAATCACCCTATTAGGACCCCTTATCCAATACTTATAATGTATAAGCATGTTCATATTTCTCTTTTAAAACATAATCTTTTATTTCCCTAGGAAACTCTCCATACTCCCAATGATTCTAGGTGTTACACTTAAGAGCCTCATTAGAAACAATGTCAGCAGAGGAGTTCCCTTCCCTGTAAACATGCTAAACTCTATACAATAAGTGAAAAATTGCATATGCAGCTTGAAATTATCCATTGTCTCTTATTTTCCAAGGAGAAACACTCTCCTCTTTCAAAATATCAACAATCAGATTTGAATCTCCTTCCAAAATGACTTGTTGGTAGCCTAAATCTTTTAATAGTTTAATACCACCCTAAGCAGCCATAGCCTTCCCTTTGCTATTAGAAAAAACCCCTAGGTTCTTACCGTAACCAAAAATACAATCACCATTGTGATTCTTGATTATACCTCCAACCCCTACCAAACCATGGTTTCCCTTAGAGAAGCCATCAAAATTACATTTAACTCGGTATTTCTTTGGGGGAATCCACACAATAGACTTCCTTGAAATTTAAGTAGCCCAATTGAAATTGGAGAGCTCCTTTTTGAGGCCCCATAAGTGTTTGATTCTCATCTCTTTATAAGAGTTAAAAAAACTTAGAGTACCTATAACCTCCCACTTCCACATTTTTTTGAATTTGGGTCTTAATAGAAAAACATAAATCACAACTATTTTTCTCAATTTCTCTAAAAAATAGATTATTCCTCTCCATCCAAATCCCCTAGGAAACAAAGGGAGGGACTTGATTCCAAATGTCCAAGATAATCTTGTGAGAGAAAGGGAAAAAGGACCAAGTGTTAAGGAACAATTTCATAGAAGGTGGAGAAACCTATTCAGTGAGTCATAGGGGAAGGAAGTAGGACCAAATTTCTCTTGATAACAAATAGTGAAATAACAAGTTCATATTAGACTCCTTCTCTTGTCCACAAAGAACACATCTGTTAAAAAATTGAAACCCCCTTCAAACCAAATTATCAATAGTAAGGATTTTACCATGAGAAGCAACCCATTGAAAATAGTTAACCTTTGGAATTAGATTTTTAATCCAAACCTTGTCCCATTGGAAACCCCTATTCACTAAAAGAAGTTTTTGTAATTCCACATAGGTATTTTTAAATGAAAAATAACCTAAAGGGTTCATTGTCCAAAGCCACTCATCCTTCCTATCCTTAGAGGAGAGGGAATCCTCCACTATTAAATTGTGAAGTCTTTGTGTAACAAAGGCCCAATTTTGTTGTCTAGCACCCCTTAGATTAGCTCCCAAAATTTGATTATCAAATTTGATCCAATTAGGTCATGGACCTTCCCAATCAATGTAACCAACAACCTTCTTTCCATAAGTTCTGATTAGTCTTTGTCTTAAGGGGTTGAGGTGGAAAATAAAGGTGAGAGGAGGCCCACTAAACCAAGTCTCTCTAGAAATCAGTTTCCAAACCATTACCAATGTGCTTCCTAAAAACCAAATTTAACACACTTCTAGTTTTGACGAGGTGATTCCAGAAGAAAAAACCATGAGGAAGGTCTAAGGAAAAAATGAAACAACCCTGGTCTATGTTTCTCAAGTATTTAGCTTTAAGGATTCAGACCTAGTCCTTGGCTCCTTCCAAAAAAATCCACCCGAACTTGGCTACAAGATATTTATTAAAGAGTTTAATTCTCCTTATCCCACATAATTTCTCCCACCCAAATAGTGTCATTCTATTTCTTTCCTCTATTCTAGACCACATATGTCTTGTTTGAATTTGTTCAAATTTTTAAGCTATAAAAGCAAGAATGTTAAACATTGACACGTAGTAGATCAAAATATTTTGAAGGGAATCTTTTAACAATTAGAGCTTCCCATCTTGGCTTAGGATTTTTCCTTTCCATCTATAAAATGCATACCCTTGAATTTTCACACTTGTTGGACCACCTTGCTTTATTTATCCTTCTTTATGTCTTAATTGGTCCTATTTTGTGTCCACGAGCCCTATGAATGGCATCTTTTTCTGGTTAATCCCGACATTCTCCAATGCATAAATGATATTCCCAATGATTCTGATATGTGTGTCCATAATTTTTGGTTGGGACTAAAATTCCACTTAGGGAATCTTTGTCCCCCTAAGTTTTCGAGACCTTGATTTTGAGACATCCTAATTGGGCCCCTTTTTTATGTTTGTGCTCTAGGTTTCATCACTTGGGACTAAGATGCCACCTAGGGCATCTTAGTCCTACTTGAGTCATTTTTTGAATTTAATTTCAAATTCTAGTGGGATTTAGCCTCCTTTATTTAATTAATTCATATGTCGGCTTGGTGTGATATAATTTTGGGATATTAAGTATAGATAAGTATAAATTCAAGGTTGGGTATGTGAAGGATCATCATGGAAAACACAAGCCCTTAAGTGGCTATGAAATTCAAAAAACCAGAGTTAGGCAACTTGACGTAAAAAAATGAACAAGTTATCTATATTATTTCAGAAATATTTAAGAATAGAATCTGTAGAAAATTGAATGTAGTTTCTAAACTACTAGGTTTATTTTAAAACAAAAAAATCTATTTGGTGAAAATTTGAAATTTCAATGCAGTAGCACTTAAATTTCAAGGAAAAAATACGAAGTAGGTGTCTGTCTAACCACCCTAACCACAATAAAATAATAATATTTTTTTATAAGATTTAAGATATAAGTAAAGGACTCATGTCCCAATGTGATGCATTGTTTTGGATTAAAAAAATGTTAAATAGCTTGAAAGCTATACATGTTTTTCAATCAACCTATCAATTAGGACTTTAGTCATAATTCAAATTGAAAATGAATAATAATAATTTATTAAATTCAAAGTAAAGAATAATTTATATTGGTGGAAAGCTGATAATCTCCTTTAAAAACATTTTTCGTTTCATCAATTTTGGATATAAAAAAAGTTTTTAGCCACATGGGCCATCAAATCACTTACATATCACCACTTTTTGGCCCATCACGATCCTACACATACCCAGTTTATTCATTCATTTTGATCCAAGTATTTTGTGAGAGCATTCACTATAGAAAAATTGAGTTCAAAAGAGCATTCAAGAGAAAATCATCAAGCATTTGGAGCCATCATGAAGATTCAAGCATCATGTCAAAGGCTATTCTTGGATCATGTGTGTTGTTGTACTAACATTTGTGATCTAGGGTTTTGATTCAAGAAAGAAAGCAATTCAAGATCTATCAAGCATTTCAAGATCCATATTCATTTTATTTCACACAAGTTTACAGACTTTACAAGGGTTTGGTGAGTTGTAGAATTGCACATTGTTCATTCACCATTTCCCTTCATTGCTTTATTTAATTTCAAGGTTTAATTACCAACAAGGGGTTTGACCAAGCCAAACCCCCATTCACTAAAAAATCAACAAGTTTTCCCCATCTTGCATATTTGTGTTTGCAGATCTAGGTTGAAGACTTGAAGATCACTTGGAGTGAAAAGTTGCAAAGTTGCATTCAAAAGTTGTCATCTTCATAGAAACTCACTACAGGTTAGATCTTAAAGTTTCAAAACCCGAGATCCGAAAAGAAGTGAGTGCATACCTTGGAACTCAAGACCATATTCAGAGCGGGACTAATATGCCACCTTGGGTCTCTTTGTCCTCCCAAGCATATCTTTCTAAGATTCTTTCAGATCCGGTTCCTACATCCAAAGATTTGGTATTTGCCCCGAAAAACAACAGGACTAATATGTCATCTTGGGCGCCTTACTTCTCTAAGTCATATTTTGACAGCTTCTTTGTATTTCCAGAATCCTCACATCATCTCTAGACTTCCTAGGTACACATACCCTAACTTGGTGTTTCTTAATTTCATCATTTACATCTCTCATTTAGCTTTTTTTAGGTCATTTTGCATATCAAATTGTCTTTTCCAACATTTGTCTTTTCCAAGAATTTTCTTGGAGGTGAACCCCTTAAGATCTAAAAGAACCCCCTTCCTAGGTCCTCCTCATTGTAAATTGACTCACCTTGTGAGGTTGATAGTCAATTCAATAAGGGTTCTTAGGATATAATTGAATGACCTAAATAGAATATGAGGTAATAACCACTTCTTCATTTTATTTACGACATTTTGATGAACCCGCCTTCTTTGAGAATTCTTATTTTTTTGATTTGGAGTCCTTTAAAATTCCTAGATCTAGATTGAATTCATTGCATTTTGCATTAGCGAAAGTGGATCGAGGGTTTCTTGCATTTTGCATTAGTGAAATTACATCTAGGGTTTCCTATTTTTTCATTAGTGAAAGTGCCTATAGGTTGCATTTTTAATTTCTTGCATCATCTCATTTCATTTGAAATCTGAAAATTTCATTGTTCATTCTCTTAATTTCATTTAGAAACATTATTATTGCATTAAAATTTGAAAAATTACATTCAATTGCTTGTTAGTAGTTGATTTTCCTTATATCCATTTGCATAGTTTACTGTTTCCAAACATCAGGTCCCTAGGTAGGCAACCTGAGAAAGTTATCAAACCGGAATTTGTTTTTTTATGAGAAAAACCTCTGCTAGGACTAAAATGGCCTTCCTGGCATCTTAGTCCCTTTCAAGTTTTTTTTGCTTAGAATCCTTTCTCTATTGTTTTTTGTCTATTTCATTCCTTGAAACTTCAGAATCTCATGAGGAGGACCAAGACGCCCTTATTGGCATGTTAGTCCTTGTTTACTTTGACTCTCCATTTTTTATGGTCTAAAATTTTTTTTTTGTGTTTCTGTGGACTGCCTTCAATTTTCTATTTCAGTTTCCAAAATTGTTGTTATTCCAATTTCTTTCATTTCAAGTGTAATTTCAATCATAGGATATTGTATTCATTGCACTTTATGTGATTTATTCCTTGTATGAGTTGTAGTACTTGGTATCCTACTGCTAATTCTATGGTTAGACAAAGTGCGAGACTCATGACATCCTGCGATAAGACACTCATTGTGGATCTTGGGTTATCAAGCTCTCTTCTAGTTTTGGTACTAGTTCACTAGGTATGGGCCATACCTTTGACACCTCTTTTTCCATGGCTACCTTACCTACAAGTGTTATGCCAAGTATTTAAGCAATGGTTGATCATATTCCTCAAGAAAACATAATGAAAATGCATGAAGACCTAGCCCATTTACAAGATAGTGTGAGTACTAAAAAAATTTCAACCACTGTTATACCTACTATAGATATTCTTCACTGCATGATAGAAAGTGATGAATGACTAGACGTTGTGCATAACATAGCTCAAATATTTGGAAAACATCTTCCTTCCACCACTAATGGTGCTCAGACTTCAAACAATGTGCAAGGAGGAAATCAAACTCCTCCCTCTTCAACCATAGCATCCATTCCCACCTATACAACTCCTCAAGGGACAACAATGATGCAACCAACTAGTAATATCCTTCCTACCTCACAAATTTCCACTAGTGCTCCTTATACCTATATGGAATCTAATCACATACCTCCTTCCAACACATACACACCACCAGCATATTCACCTCCATCTCATCTCTTCAACATCAATTTTCTACCATAAACCAAAATCAAAATGGTCCACCTTCATACTATGTCAAGAGTAACCCATTATCCTTGGAGATATTGAGAACTCCAGTGCCACAATGTATAGATATCCCTAGATTTGAGAAATATGGAGGAAAGGGAGATCCTACTAATCATGTTAATTCCTTCACTACTTTTTGTAGTGACTTTATCCTTGAAAAATTTCTGGCTAAACATTTTCGGGTATGTTCAAGATCATCATGGAAAAAACATGCCCTTAAGTGGCGATGAAAATTCAGAAAATCAGAGTTAGGCAACTTGACATAAAAATTTGAATAACCTATCTATATTATTTCAAAAATATGTAAGAATAGAATCTGTAGAAAATTGAATGTAGTTTCTAAACTACTAGGTTTATTTAAAAATAAATAAAAATCTATTTGGTGAAAATTTGAAATTTCAATGCAGTAGTACTTAAATTCTAGGGAAAAAATAAGAAGGTGTTTGTCTGACCACCCTAACTACAATAAAATCATATTTTTTTTTATAATATTTTAGATATAAGTTAGAGCATTCATGTCCCGATGTGATGCATATTTTTTTTTAATTTTTTTCCAAATAAATAATTAATTATGAATTTTTTATTACAACTTTTAAAAAATATAAAAACTTGTATGTCTGACCACCTTAACTTGGTCAAAACTTCATGAAATTCATTTATTTATTTAATCCTATAGTATGTGAAGCATAGAATGTGACACATATTTCAGATTCAAAAAATGTGATACCGTTTGAAAGCTATAGATGTTTTTCAATCAACCTATCAATTGAGACTTTAGTCATAATTGAAATAGAAAATGAATAACAATTATTTATTAAATTCAAAATAAAGCATAATTTATATTGGTGGAAATCTGAGAATCTCCTTTAAAAACCCTTTTCATTTTATCAATTTTGGGTAAAAAAAGGTCGCCAACCACATGGGCCATCATATCACTTACATATCGCCACATTTTGGCCCATCATGATCCTGCACATACCCTTTCCCCGATCCTAGAAAGATTGGTTTTTTGTATTACCAAACAACTCAATTCATTCATTCAATGAAATTGTTGAAGCCTTTATTAACCATTCCAAGTGCACATGGTTCCTGAAATGGAATTGGTTGATTTGATAAGATTCAAGCAAAATGAGGGTGAAAAATTCATTAACTTTATTTCATGCTAGCAGTCACTGATGTTCTTGATTCCCACCTTTAAAATATGTTCATAGAAAATTTACAAAAAAATATAAGGGATAAGATCACCATGATTAAATTTCCTTCCTTCTTACACTTATGCACTGTCCTTCTTGAGATTATCAAAATGTTGTAAGTGCTAGTGAGCCAAAAGCTACCCCTATCCATCCTGAAAATTTTGAAACTTCAAACCAAAACACTTATCAACCTTTTAGAAGACAAACTAAGAGTTTCCTTAAACTAAATTCCACCTCTCAACCTACCCAACTCGTCAATACCCAAGTAGCCACTATAAATAAGATTAATCCTTATATATTTGGGGATCCATAAAGGCAATGTACTCACTTACCCGACACTCTCCACAACATCATGACCCAGATCTTAAACAAAAACATGCTTACCTTACCTCCCATTTGACCCCTTGATACTAGCAAACCATTACCTCTAAGCTTTAGACACAATGCCTATTGTGCTTATCAGCAACAAAAAGGACATGATAGAAAACATTGCAAGAGTTTTAAACATCTTGTGCAAGACCTCATTGATTCTAACCATATTCTAATTGGAGGTGTGAATGAAAAAGTTCATAATTATATGGCTCCTCCCAACCAAAACTTGCAAATATTTACCAATCCCATCCCCAACCATAATATTTCATTTGTTAAGGCTAGCTAAACTAAGCTCGATGTGATGAATGTTGACACAGATGATGAAAATATGAGCAATCATGAATAAAGTCCTATGGATCATGATGAATAGAGTCCTATGGATACTAATGAAAAAAATATTATTGATACAATGATAGGATTGATTGACATCGAGCCTCATAAATATAAAACCATTCACATTACTTTCTCTTTAGAAGAAACAATTAAACATGCACTTGATGGTCTTCTTTACATAGCCAGAAAAATCAATAACAAGCCCACTCGTGGGATTTTAATTGATCCGATTTGTGGAGAGAATGTGATCACAAAAGAACTTTTATATGTGCATGAACTCACTCAAGATAGATATGATAAACCAAAAGAATGGATCAAAACACATGGTGGTTTTTCTTGTGCTATGATGGGCTTGATCAAACTCCCTTTATAAGTAGGACCACAAAAATGAAATGTATCATTCTCTATTATATCTAATTCAGACCAGTTCTATGTGAAATTAGGCTACAAATGGCTTCACTCCATGAATGTGGTCCCATCCATTGTCCATAAGTGCTTAAAGTTTCTAGTTGACAATGAAATATTCACCATAAACCATAGTGGCTTTAGACCCCCATCCTCCTGTGGAAATCTCTCCTTAGATTATTTTTGGCCCGAGCCCATGGAACCTATAAGATAGCATGAATATTTCATTTTCCTATCCTACCAAAAGTTAAAAGAAAAATTCATAACCAAGCTATCCCTTGAAAGCTTTCCTCCACCCTTGATCAAACCTCCACCCATGCTTGAACTTGCACCACCTAAACAAGAAAATTCTGAGCCTAAAGCCCTCCCAAAAAACCAAGACCCATCCATGAATAAACCCTTACCTTTTTCCTAAAAGAGACCTAGAGAGCATCAAACAAGTCCTAATCTACCACCTAAGAAAATTGATAAAGCCAAAGAGAAAGTGGTTGAACAACCTTCCATGGTTTCTTCCATTCTTCCCTCATAAGAAGAAAAGGAACCTATGGTTGATCAATCCGCTCCTACAAAAACACAATTTGAAAATCGTAATAAAAGGAACCACAATGCTAGAGAGTGTAGGTGTAGGCATCGTGCTATTGCTCACAAGATGAATGACAAGAACAACATTGAAAATAAAAATCCGAACTTGACAGAAGAAACAAATGAGGAGCCTACCAAAGACTATAAGTTAAACACAACGAGGATTAGAACCTTCTATGGATAATATCATTCATCCTCCTATTGTGGTTAACTTGGATGATGATGATGAAACAACTAAAATCGATGAGGAAGTGCATAATGAGTTGAATTTGTTATTTTCCTCATCCATGAGATTAAATGATAACAACCATGATGATCCTCCTAAACCAAGTGATTCACCATGTGTTGAACTTTGTGATTCTCCTAGTACAACACTTGATGTGATCCCTCTCACTAGTGATTTGCATTCCACATATACTGTACAAGATTGGGATATAGATTACTTGTTGGATGGTTGATCTGCATGTGCCTTACTATTATTTTTTATTTTCTCTTTCGTTCACATGTGTGTATTGTGATCCCTCGTGGTGTTTTGTTTGATGTTTCTCTCTTTGTGCATTCCTCTATTTTTACCTTCATTCTTCTCTATGTTGTAAGCTCTTCGCCTTTCATTTTTGTCTTGTGTTTTCTTTTTGGGTATGACACAAGGCATTGAGAAACCCTATGTTTCTTCCATGCTGACCCAAAAGGATTTTATTTATTTTTCCCTCTCTTTGTGTCATTCTTCTAGTTTTGTGTGTATTTGGGGAATGATGATAGTTTCGAGCTCTTTAATATTACTGCAACAAAGATAGACACTGACCCCAAATCCATAGATCCCTTATGTCTTTCTGGGGGGGAACCCTCTTTTCCTTTTCATCTTTTGGCTACTTTAAAGTAATTGCTCATAGTATGGTCTTAGCAATTTATTTAGAGTGGGGGCATACATTAGTATTATTTTAGCATGATTTTATTTTCATATTTTCCTTTTTCATATTCCTTGATGCAATTTTCTTATTTCATACAACATGTTTTCCTCTTTGTGGTGACATTGGGAATAATTTCCTTCAAGAGTGTGACCTATCTTAGCATATTACATTCCTCTTAGTGGTGATGTGACAAACTGTATCCCTCAAGTGGTTAATATTTTATCATTTGATTGGTCCTCTCATGGAGACATTAGGAACAATGTCCCCTAAGATTAAGACCTCACATGAACTAAGAAAAATCCCTTCAAACATCTCTCTTTCTTGTTGTGTTGCATTTTCCTTTTGTCCTTATTAAATTCATGGAGGTATGGATTTGAGATGGACTTCCTGGGGCTCACCCAGTGAACAACTAGCTTCGCTAGCCCTTGTGAGCATGCATTTTTGTACCTTATTAAATTCATGGAGGTATGGCTTTGATATGGTCCCCACGGGGCTCACCTAGTAGAAAACTAGCTCCCACCAGCCCTCGTGAGCATGCGCTTTTGTTTGTATAGTGGAAAAAAAGTTCCACTTGAAAACCCCTCTTCAAGCTTAGACCTAGTCCACCATGTTGGACGACTAGTCAAAGCTTGATCTATTGCATTTATTTTCCTTTTGCATTTTTCCTGTCTTTGATGTTGTATGTTTGCGATCTAATTTTGGCTTCATATATCATCCACAAGTGTGTTCCTTTGTTCCTACCTTGGTCTAGCATAATATATTGATCCTAGGGGCTTGATCGTCCCTCTTCATCGTTGCCATCATATCTTACTAACATTCGTACATTTGAAACCCTCTTGATTGCATGGTTGGCTACTTTAGTGTCAGTTTGAAGCAAGTTCATCCTCTCACTAAGGTGGGGGCTAAATGTAGTGTATTAAAATGCATACCCTTGCATTTTCACACATGTTTGGGTCTACCTTACTTTATTTATCCTTCTTTATGGCTTAATTGGTCTTATTTTATGTCCATAATCCCTATGAATGGCCTCTTTTTCTAGCTAATCATGACATTCTCCAATGCATAAATGATATTCCCAATGATTATGATCTATGTGTCCATGATTTTTGGTCAGAACTAAAATGCCACTTAGGGAATTTTTGTCCCCCTAAGGTTTTAGGACCCTAATTTTGAGGCATCTCAATTGGGCCCCTTTTTGGTGTCTGTGCCCCAAGTTTGATCAATTGGGACTAAGACGCTACCTAGGGCATCTTAGTCCTCCTTGAGTAATTTTTAGGATTTAATTTCAAATTTTGGTAGGATTTAGCCTCCTTTATTTAGCAAATTCATATGTCGGCTTGGTGTGATATAATTTTGGGATATTAAGCATAGATAAGTATAAATACAAGGTTCATTCATTCATTTTGATCCAAGTCTTTTGTGAGAGCATTCAGTATAGAAAAATTGAGTTCACAAGAGCATTCAAGAGAAAATCATCAAGAATTTGGAGCCATCATCAAGATTCAAGTATCATGTCAAAGGATATTCTTGCATCATGTGTGTTGTTGTGCTAACATTTGTCATGTAGGGTTTTGATTCAAGCAAGCAAGAAATTCAAGATCTTTCAATCATTTCAAGATCCATATTCATTTTATTCACACAAATTTGCAGAGTTTATAAGAGTTTTGTGATTTGTAGAATTGCATGTTGTTCACTCACCATTTCCCTTCATTACTTTATTTATTTTCAATGTTTAATTACCAATAAGGGGTTTGACCAAGGAAAACCCCCATTCACTAACAATAAAAAAGTTTCTCCCATCTTATATATATGTGTTTGCAGTTCTAGGTTGAAGACTTGAAGATCACTTGGAGTGCAAAGTTGTCATCTTCACAAAAACTCACCTATAGGCTAGATCCGGAAGTTTCAAAACCTTAGATCCAGAAAGAAGCAAGTGTAGACCTTGGAGCTCAGGACCATATTTGAACTTTTTCAGAAATTTAGAGTGGGACTAATATGCCACCTTGGGTGTCTTAGTCCTCCCAAGCATAGGGCGGGTGTAGAAATATGGGGGCCAAAAAGTGGCCAATTCACTTTTTCATCCCGAAATAGTGAAAATGCACTCGCATTATGGGTTGGTAATTACCAAGCCTAGGCTTAGTCATTACCAAGACAAAATGTGAATGCATTTTAATGCGCCCGCGTTATGGTTTGAATTTCTAAAAGCTTTCATTTTTTAATTCAAAAAATGAAAGTTCTTTGAATTGAAAATAGCATCACCATAATTCAAGCACATTATAACACACTCGCATTTTGGTGTACATTCATTTTATTTCTTCTCTTTCTTCTTGTTATCTTTTAGGGAAAGTATAAGTTGACATTTATATATGGACGTTTACTTTCTTATACTTTAAGTTATATTTAATGTACATATAGTTTCAAGATGTTTGAGAGTGGTTTTGGATCTCTAAGAGTTATAATGCAAATTCTCGTTTTTGGAAGATCTCACAAATTTTAGACTTAGTCAAATTTCAGTAATTAGCAAGTTGTATCATCTTTCTCTCGCAAATTTCACTCATTTTTTATCCCTTATGCTCTAGACCTCTCTCTCACACTCTCTCCTTCCTTCTATACTTCTATATATCTAACCTCTCTCTCTCCCTCCATCCCTCCCTCCTTCCCTCCCCTCCTCCCCTCTCTAAATTTCTCTCTCCCCCTCTCTATCTTCCTTCCTCCCACCCACCTTCCCTCTCTACTTCACTCTATCTAACCTATCCCTCTCTACCTCTCTCTCTCTCTCTCCTCTCTCTCTCTCAATCTCTCCACCTTCCTCCTTTCCTCTCTTTCTTCATCCCAGCCACCTTCCCTCTCTACTTCTCTCTATCTAACCTATCCCTCTCTATATATCTCTCACCCTCCCTCCTCTCTCTATCAATCTCTCAACCTTCCTCCTTCCCCCTCTCTCTCATTATATTTCTTGCACTTCTCTCTCCCCCTGTTCCTCCCTCCTCCCCTCCCTAGTTCTCTCTATCTCTCTCCCTCCCTCCTCTCTTTATATCTTACCTCTCTCTCCCTCCCTCCCTACCTCTCCCTCTCTCTAATTCTCCCTCCCTCCTTCCCCCTATCTATCTCTCCTTCCCTATATAATTATCTCTAACTCTCCCTCCCTCATTCCATCTCTCTTTCATTCCATCTCTCCCTCTCTCCCTCTCTCTCAATGTCCCAACCTTCCTCCTTCCCTTTTTTTTTCTCTCTC